>JZKD02S0709942.1:175903-192673 GCA_000966675.3 Picea glauca | reverse complement strand
AAATCCTTTTCCATAACAGAACACTGAACAATAATAACATATACACATTGTATATATACCCTAACCCTAGTGTATATGCCATAAGTAAACCCTACCTGTAAAAAACGATTGGAATCACTAGTCGACCCTGAGCAGGGGAACCACACACTCGAGCCCATCACCACGCTCAGGACATATATAGAAGTTGGAAACAGGGAACTAAGTCGAAACTACTCCCACATAGAAATACAGTTTGTCTCCATCCCGAATCGCTTCATCAATTGAGACCTAGAAGAACAAGACCTTGACGTTGACTCCCGTCAATTTCTTGATCGCACCGATCTTGATTCAGCTTGTGATTTGGCTCCTGTACTTCAATTGGTAGCTGGAATCGAGGTCGAAACTGCATGGACTCTCGAGGTCAATGACAAAGCTACCGTCGTCAGAATTCAGAGTGTAGGCTCCCGCGTTCGTGGGTAAAATTCCCCTCGGGAAGCCGAATTGCTCCAAAACTATGTAGGCCGACAGATGCTCAGAGGATTTTGTGGAGCAGAATAACAAAGCGACGAAGAAGAGTGATAGAAACATGCAATAGAGTTACCTGCAGGAAGCCATGGCTTGTACAGAGAGATAGAACCGACCCTAAATTTTCTGAGGAATCGTGGAGAAAAAATTGGGGGGATTTGGAAATTATTGGGCAAATAGGGTTTTATAAGGTTGGTGCCCACCCTCGAGAGTCGTGAAGAGATGGGTACGGATGATGATTAATGACGGCCAATCTGGGGCTCCCATTAGTTATTTTATCGAATGCTTAGCTTATATTTTTCAAACTGAGTGTGGCGTGGCCACACTGATCTGGTAAAGGCGGGTCGTGTGGCTGTGGGCAGACAATGACGACGACACACTCAACGAACTCACCAAATTACCACGGAAACCCAAATTAGTATGACGGGCATTTTAAAAATCTAACAGTTCACATGAAATTTTTTATTTTGTTTCACATTTTTCAAGAAAATGACAAAAACAAAAGGCAACACTTTTTTTTACGGTCAAATATTTTCTTATACTTCTGGGACGTGCTGAAAGGCCTTTGATGGGCCGTGAGGTGTTCAATTTTGAACCCTATATCCATCGGTGGTAACCCATGCGTAACTGCGTTTAACTGATTATACAAAAATATAATTGTAATTAATATTAAATGAAGTCGAAGACATCCTAGAGATTAATTGCAATTTACTAGTAGCTATAGCCTACAGGTTGAGACCATGCAATACAAAGAATATCTAGGATAGTTGAACATAAGGTATTCAATCCTACTTGTACTTAGCTTCAATATCATGCATTCTATAGATTATTGAATCACCATGTGTAGATTTAGTATTAAATATTGAAGTTGCAAGGGACAAGGTATTAAATGCAAGTGAGTCCTATCACTTCTATAAACGTCTTTGAGAACGAGGGCAACCGACTTTGATTGCTAATGGTGGCTTTGTTGGGGCCTGTTCTACTGTTTGGCTTCTTCTATATTTGGCTGTTTTTCTTCAAGATTTTTGGTTTCTCCCTGTCGGCGGGCTAACCGGATTTCGGATACTGGCAGTTTTGGCATTGCAAGACTGTTATACTCTTTGACTGTTTGGTTTGTACTGATCACGCCCGGTGGGTGGGTATTTAGTTGATGGTAGCTTTGCATTGTAAACAAATTTATATTTTTTATAAATTGGAGTAATTTTTTCTTGGAAAAAAAATGCAAGTGAAAAGGTATTAAGTGCAATTTTACTGGAAGGTTATATAATATATTATCAACGATTTCAAAAATACGATTAAAATCGAGTTTATCTAATCACAATTCATCGTCATTCAAGGATAAGATTTCAACATAGAATAACACTTTATTTTTTTATCTAATCACAATTTACTAAAAAAGTTAATAATAATTTAAGATATTAAGTGGTTTTAAAATTTTAAGTCAAATGTGTATAATTTTGGGTTTTAAAATTTTAAGTTAAAGATATAAAACTGTGGATTAAATGTATATTTGAAAATAGTGACCCACAAATCCAAATGTATACTTATGACTTGATAATCATACCCACTTAGCGGTAGAGTTAGCTTCAAGTATTAATATTACGTTAATGCACTAGTGATCGACGCCTTCTATAATTCATTATCAAATTGTATCCCATTTTTGAAAACAAGAGCAACATTGGAAAATATCACGATTATGAAACTTGAACCACATTTTGAAATTTGCATAACCTTTATAAAACACTTCCATTGTTTCAAAATGTACTTGGAACTTGAAATATCTTAACCACAAAGAAGAATAATTTGGCCTGCATTAGAACAAGCTATTGTGGACTATGAGAGCAGGCATCATGATTCACACCTCACGGAATCACGAATAAGGTTAAAATTTGTTAGAATTATTGAATAATAACATTGTTAGGGTTACACAACAAGCCATTTCATTATTTATCAATTTCATTTTCAACTTCAAGAAAAGGAATTTGAAAATTTATGAGTATCAACTAAATAGGCTAAAGGAGAGATTGACCAATGACCTCACACAACACAAGTTAATGTGACTTCCGAAAATACTAATGCTTGTATAATTAAGGCCAACTAAATATGTCATGAATTTTAGACATCCATTACCCTAGAGCAATAGGAATGGGCATATATGATAGAGGAATATCCAAGCAGTCATATCCAGTGGCAAGAGGAACATCCAAGAAGTCATATATAGTGGCAAGAGGAATATCCAGGCAGTCATATCTAGTGGCAATAGGAATATCCAGGTAGTTCTACTATATGTAGAATCATATTTCTGGTGGAGCGGTGCAGTGAAATAGTTGACCCTAACTACTTTACTCCTTGAAAGTTTCATGCCTTATCGAGGAGAAAAAGTGTTATGTCTGTTTGAGTGGCATATTGTCATTCTACTTCTACAAAGTTCAACTTGGACCCACAGGCCAGATTCTCAATCCCTGATATTTTCAAGTCAACCATTGAATTTTTAAAATTGAAAATTTTAGATTTACTTGAGATAAATTTGATTGGAAATGTAATATTTTATTTAACACATTTTTGGAAATGTAATATTTTATTTAATATCTTTTTTATGAAGAGTGTAGGAAATTTATTGTTGTCAATTGAAATGTATTTTTTTTGGAAAATTTTAATCATGGAAGGGCATCATGAATATATAGACCCTTCTAACTGAAATTGGGACTAACCCTTCAAATTTGATCATTGTTTGGAAGGCAAAAACAAAAAAAAATCAATTTTGTTTTAAGCGTTGTTAATAATGTAACAAGAGTGTAATCATGTGCTCAATAACCACTAAACATTGCCTTATTAAATGTATTATGTGATGGGATATGCACCATCCCATGTGAAACATACACTATTGCATATAACATTTGACCATGTGTGCTTATCGTTAGCCTTATCATGTGGCGTTCTCAAAATAATGTTTATATATTTTGTATCAAACAATGGAAAATTAGGGGTAAGGGCATTAATGACAAGTTTGATTTCAAGAAGGGATTCCTCCTTTTAGCGCATGACTAGGATTATAAATGGATTGATGGTGAGCGTTTTGAAGCCACATCAAGATGGAGACTCTAGAAACTTTCATTGAATACATCTAGATGGTGGACTACTAAGACAATCCTATAAAAGGCATAAACATTAGGGGTCTAGATGTTGGCTCTTGGTCATCACAACTTGGTGATAAGGGGGCCTTGGAGTTGGCACACCAAAAACATTTGGATAATGGGGATAATGTGGATTTTATTGGCATGACAATAGATAGTCTAGACACTGACAAATGTGATGAATGCAATAGTGGGCATATGTACAAATTTAGGTCTTGTTGCAGGTGGTGGTAGAGTCCCAAACTCTCTATTGAAAGGTTCCTTTGGGAGAATTTCCCCACATTGTATTTCTAAAACTTTCCTCATTCTCATTTATGTGGAGGGTTTTGAGTAAAGTTCGATTAGGGATTTTTTGGAGGGACATTCAAAAAGGTAGGAGCCAAACCTTAAGGTATTGGAAGAGGTTTTGAGAGGTGCAAGTTTCATTGGTGGAAACCTGGAGTTGAATGATTTAGTTGGTCGCCCTTTAGTCAAGAGGAAAGGGTAAATTGAAGAAGGAGAAGGAAATTCAAGAAAGGGATGAAAACTGGTTTGAAGAAAGGACAAGGGAGCATGATTTGTGGTTGGAAAGGACATACACATTTATCATATCCTGGAATTTGAATGCAAAACCCTAATCAATAATTTTTTTGGCACACATATAGCCAAATAAACCCTCAATGATTGGAAGTAGTGCTTCTGGTCTCCGGTGATAGGGTATGGTCCTTTGTTTCACCTACTCACCCTAGGATGGATTAGTTTGGTCTTCTGCTCTAATGTTGATGCAACAATGATTTTGGGTGGCAGTTGGTTTTGGGGATTAGGGTTTCTTAACTTGAAACCCTGACACCCTTGTTTTGACCCTTGGATGGAGGCCTCCTCGGGGCTACCTATTTGGTTCAATCTCCCTATACTCCCTTTGGAGCTTTGGGTGGAAGAATGTCTTTATTCGATTCGGAAAGATGATGTGTGTTGATCAAATCTATAAAGTAGATCTATGTCGAACAATGGCAATTTTTTTAATGTAAGTTGACATCAAGGTTGGCTTGTTGGGTAGCAATGAGTTAGTTGTACAAGGAATCGTTCACTTGCAAGTGCTATATTATATCAATATACCCTTTAGGTGCATTTGATGCCACCTCTATGGCTATTTTGTCAGTATTTCCCTAAGTCTTTAAGTGCATTCAATGCCACCTATACAATTTTGAAGGGATTGGGATACAACAAGAGTATAATATTATTGGGTCAAGAGTTTGTGCGGAAGCGAAATTCATCGAAATCACAAAAGAAGGTATCCCACAAGTGGTAAGGAACAATGGATTCCAAGTAGGTCCTAAAGAGATCTATTCGAAGGGAAATTAGGGTGGAATTGGTGAAACCATTGCTCAATAAGGTGAGGTAATTGGCATTCCAAAGCTAGCCTCAGTCTACGATCCCTTGGTGGGTTCAAGGGTCTCTCTATTCATAATGGTGAAGTATGTCTAGGATGAAAAATCAACCCAATAAGAGGTGATAGTGTTGGAACCTTTCTAGTCACACACTCTAGAGGAGCGAAAGCTTTCCAACAATTCTCATTTTGATTTTAATGTTCTAACTGCATCTAAACTAGAATCTGTAGAGAATAAATGATTGAGTTCAACAAAAATCTCAACCCCCCCATACCTTGAATAAGAGAAAAAGATCATTAAAAATTTGAAGGGTGTTTTGGATTGGGGCTCGCTTTAGAGAAGCCTAATAAACTGTATGACCATAGCTATGAGTTAGGGGGATTCTCACTCTTGGATCTATATAAGAATTCTTCAAATTCAAATGGATATTGTGGCCTGGGGATATCTAGGGGAAGGGATCATTACCAAATTAAGACCTAAAATTCTTGAGGGGGACCTAGGGGGGATTGTGGCTGGAGGATTAGTGTTGGACATCATCAAATAAATAGGTTCCAAGCATATTGGGAGGAAAACTAACCTATTCCATGCACAAGCTAGAGTGGTTAAGGAAATCCAATAGGGTTGTCAATGATCCATAAATTGGGTACTTAAAGTGAATCAGACCCCTAAGGAGGGCTTGACATGAAAATCCTCTCTGCAATGTTTGGGGTATGTGTAGTCCTACTAGGAGACTAGCCCTTACCAAACTCATGGAGGTTGAGAAATCATATATTATCTTACTTCAAGAGACTATGTGTCGGGGTGTTGAGGTATTAGCCAAGATGCATAATTATTTCAAGGAGTGGGAGTTTATTTATATTGATTCTTTTGGAATTTCTAAAGGCATTGTCATGGGATGGAATTTCAACTTATCCCTAATTAATTGTTTTCCTATCATTTTGGGTCTATGCACTAAAATATACAACAAAATTTTGTATTAGACAATTATTGTGTTTAATGTGTATGGACCCTATGAAGGGAAACAAGAATTTTGGGAAAGGTTCTTGAGATTACCCTACATTGATAAAGGTAAGGTTGTAATTGGTGGGAATTTGAATTTTATTCTAAATAGGTTAGAAGTATGAGGGGATACAACAAGGGTTGATAGGATGGAAAATTGTTTTATCGATCGAGTAGTATAGGAAGGTCTTGTGGACGTGGAGCCATTAACCCTAAACCAACATCCCACAATTATTGTAACATCCCGCTCTGGCACACTGAGCGAACTTATTCTTTGAGGACACTTGCTCGCAAGCGATCTGGATTATTATGCTATTAAAACATTTGATTTTGATTATGAGGCATTATGGGTTGATGACATGTTGTTTTACTGCATTGACATAGACAGGTGCTATTGACTCGGTTTTACTGAGTGTGCAAGATTTTGGACCTCGAGGATGCAGAGGCATCGATGGAACCCCTTGGACTCTGGATCGAGTCAGGGAGTGTACCATTGGGGTTTGATTGTTTTACTGTGATATTAGTGCATCTGATTAGATAATATGATATGGATATATTCTGACACGATTTGTTGATGATGCGGGCTGATGATAGCTTGCCGAACAGACTCGCATGTGGAGTAAAGGGGTCATGCATGACTACCAGAGATGTTGAGGGAGAGGTGTGGACAACAGCCCTGCCACAACCTACTAGCACTCCCACCGTGGCTCGAACTATAGGTTAACGTTTACCTAGTTCGAGAGGACCCACGATGCCATGAGGGAGGACTGCGATAATCGTTCACGATGATTCTAAGGGGTGTGCAATAAGGCGGGGGCTTTATTCCTTAGAGGCACTTAGTCTCCCACAAGTTCACCTAGCAGAGTATTGACTCCAGGGGTTTTTTATGTCTACTAAGTTAGTCAAGAGGCGAGTGGCACCCTTGGAGCACGTGGTGCGTCCTGAAGGGCACGTCATGCAAGAAAAATGGAAAGAGGCGAGTGGCACCCTTGGAGCACGTAGTGCGTCCTGAAGGGCACATCGCGTAAGGGAAACAAATTAAGGCGAGTGGCACCCTTAGAACACCTAGTGCGTCCTGAAGGGCACATCGCGTTGTTGATGATAAATGAATGAACCTAGATGGCCTTAGGATGAATAACGTGTTAAGAATTTTTAAAAACAAATACCCTAATAAAATGTCGCCTAGTACGAAAATTTAAGGTCTAAGTCTAAATTATGCTAGTGGTAAAATTTTATCTATCTATTTTTAAAAAATAATAAAAATAAAAACAACATAAATAATAATTATACTCTTCGTTAAATCTTGTAATAATAAGGGGGTAAGAAATTTAAATGATTCATAAAAATTTGATAGGGTAAAATTTAAAAAAAAGGGAAATAATTGTTTTATTATTTATGATAATTTAAAATTATTAACTAAAAAGGGAAAAAGGAAAAAGGGGGTTAATTTCTACACCTGCCAATTTGAGTCCTAAATGAAAAGGGGAAAGAGGGAAATCTAAAATATTTAGGAAACTAGGAAAAGAGGGAAACATAAGAAGAAAAGGGAAACCCAAGGGAAAAAGAAGAAAGTCAAACTTAGTAAGGTAWCTACCATTAAGAACTTTCTAATTTAAAACTGAACTAGCAAATTGATAATGGGGAAAGTCATTAAAACCTGTAAGAGAATTTGGGGACACCTAGGAGCGATTCTAGGAGTGACTCTAGGTGGGTGAGGGAAATAGGGGAATTTAATTAATTAAAGAAATTAATTTGTGGAGGAATGAAGGGGATGGGTGACACTTGTACGGGGAGGAATTTTTAGGATTTAATTTTTAAAAACTTAATTAAATGAGATTTTAGGAAAGTAAGGGACTTCAAAACTCTATATAATGAAGGGAGGAGAAGGATGAAGATCTCTTCTGTTTGCGTAACGTTACACTGCATAAATCTCTACTTGACTAACTTAGCTTGTGGGAGTTGGGATACCCAGCTCAGTGAGGAGTGGTAGCTTGGCTTTGCGAGGCGAGCTAGGAGCTAGCTGAATCTCTGGATAGTGTGTGTGGCCCCTTTGTGGCTCGGGGGCCTAAGGTGGAAGAAGAGTACCCCTAGAATTGGCTGGGAGGTACCGGTGAAGTCTCGTCGGTCAGGAAGCGGGAGTTGCATGGAGCGCGCAGGACGTCACTAAGAGCAGGCGATCAGGGAACGATACACTCTCTTAATTTTTGTATGGTATATTGTTGTAGGATTTATGCTTGGATCTACATGTTTAATGGAGTAAGTAAACTGATTGTCTAGATTGATGACTGGATTTATTTCATAGCCTAGCTCGATGATTGATTGACTCCTATGGCCTTCATTTCCCTACATGTATTGACCTCCTTGTGGTGTTTGATTGTGACCATTGTGGTGGTTTTTCCTATCATCCCTAGCTCATCAGTCCTTGCCTGGGAAGTCGGCTAGGATCCTGATCTACGGTCGTCACTTCGGCGTTAATAGACCTATGGATCTCAATGCCCTGCCTTTCCGTGTGAGGATGATGAGTAAAGGACGGACCTATCATTCGTCTACCTCCATTGTTGTCCTTGGATGATTGGATCCTTTCGGTTCTCTTACTGTTGTTTGCAATTTGTATTGGTATTCTGGCAATGGAAAAACGAATTGATTCATGTCTGCATTTTGTATTTGTATTTTGGCAATGGAAAAACGAATTGATTCATGTCTGCATTTTGTATTGGTATTCTGGCAATGGAAAAACGAATTGATTCATGTCTGCATTTTGTGTTTGTATTCTGGAAATGGAAAAATGAATTGATTCATGTCTGCATTTTGTATTGGTATTCTGGCAATGGAAAAATGAATTGATTCATGTCTGCATTTTGTATTTGTATTCTGGCAATGGAAAATTGAATTGATTCATGTCTGCATTTTGTATTGGTATTTGGTCAATGGAAAAATGAATTGATTCATGTTTTCATTTGGTATTGGTATCCTGGAAATGGAGAAACATTTTTGCTTTTAAATGTTGCAAGAGATTGCCATTTTAAATGCCCACGTTTTGCATTCAAATGAGACAGAGATTGTCGTTTAAAATTGCCCACGTTTTTGCTTTCAAATGAGACTGAGTTTGCTGTTTTAAATGCCCACGTTTTTGCTTTCAAATGAGACTAAGATTGCCGTTTTAAATGCCCACGTGTTTTCCTTCCAATGATGGACTGAGTTGCTGTAGAAATCACCCATGAATTTAGCCTTTCAAATCTTAAATTCACTTGCCGGAATGACCACAGTTTTGGTAAATAAAAATTGACTGTGTGCATGTTGAATTCACCCACCCCTTTTTTTGCTATTCAATTCATAACTGACTTGCAGTAATGACCACGATTTCACCTTCAAACTGTGATTGTGTTTTCCCTTGAGTGATGGACTGCGTTGATGTTGATTGGATACGTTTGCCTTTAATTGTTGAGTTGTTGTCGACTGGACACGATTGGCCACCATGTGGGCACTGCGTTTTTCTAATTTTGCCACAATGAATTAAATGGATAATAGTTAGTTAAATGCCTCACTATTGCTAGATTCATTGCTATTTAATGGTCGCATTAAATGCCTTGATTTTTGCCAGCAAATAAAATGGATAACAGTGAGTTAAATACCTTGTTATTGCTATATTCATTGTTATGTAATGGCCATATTAATTGCCAGAACAGTTGCTACATCAATGTAAATGGCCAGTAGATTCATTCTTTGGATTAAATGACACAACGAGTTAAATGCTAATTAATACCTTAAATGCCTTGCTATTGTTGTATTACTTGTTATGACAACAGTAATGTAAACTACCTTGTTAGTGCACTTTTAATTGTCGTGTTAATGGTCATGTAATTGCCTTGTTATTTCTATATTAATTGTTAAGTAACCGCTATGTTAATTTCCTCGATAAATTTCTCCAGCCCTGCTAATAGTTAGTAGTTTCCTTCTAATATTATTAGACAGATAGTATTGTTAGTTCGGTCAATATAACTAGACTACATGCTGAGATTTAATTGTTTATAAGTGTTATAATGATAGAATTCTACTTTAAGATTGTAAATGTTGTTATTTAAGTTAATGTCTAGTTGGGTGGAGAATTTGGATTAACATAGACTTGACCGATTAGGTTGTGTTAAAGATTAAAATTTGATTGGTAAGTAAGGAATGGATTGCAAATTTTAGATTCGTTAGATTGAATTTTAATTAAGGATAGAGGGAATTTATAATTATGGTTTTAGTATTGACCACTTAGATTTGCAAAATTAATTGTATTAACGTTTATTTAGCAGATGCATTATTGTCTAATTGTAACTTGACGTGCCCCATTAGAATGGAACCCTTGTTAAAATTGAATGTAATCATAGACCAGTTGGGGTGGGGGATTGGTGGGGGGGGGGGGCGATGTCGTGTGGGCTAGCATCACCCCTTGTCTTCGTCCTCTTTTGTCTCGTCAACCTTTGTGTGGGGTAGGTATAGTCTCCTAGTCAGTATTCGGTTCCTAGCTCATCGGAGTTTTCGTGAGTCTTGGTCCCTTTTGTTTTGCGCCAAGGTTATTGACACATCTATCACCTGGGGAACGACATGATTCCTAATGAGGGGATCATGGCGCGTCCTAGGGGATAGCGGTGAATGAGATCTTGGCTGGAGTGGGTTCTTTTGTGTGAGTGCTGAGGAGCATTCAAGTTTCTCTTGGCACAAGGGCCGAACACCTTCAGGCGTTAGGTCCGCGTGCCTTGAGGTTCTAGTATTTGTTCATCTAGGCCATGATGTCGGGATGCGGGTGTTGTCCCTTAACTTGTAGGCGTGGTCGTGTTTGCGTCGGAAGGGTAGTCGTCCTCCTTGTTATTTTGCGTATGTTTGCCAGTTGTCTTGAGCCGGTGTGTGGTGTCATAGTAACTTGATTCCTGGACTGCGTGCTAGCGTTCATCGCCAGTGGTTTGATTAAACTGTTGTCGTCGTCGCCTTCTTGCCTCTTAAATCCTGAAAAAAAAATGAAAAAAAAAACTGCTTCGCTTGTTGTCATAATGATGGGGTCGTTACATATGGTATCAAAGCAGGTTCAACCTGCGACTAGGGATCGCTACGGATTTGTTGATATGATTTGATTATAATGTTGCTAATTGAGTTGACTTGTATGCGTGCAGATAATCATGGTTAGATGACGTTGCGGAGGCAGACAACGAGGTGCTAGGGGAGGAGGCGCGACGCCTCCAGTAGCATCCATGCTTGAGGGATATAACCCCCAGGGAGACGAACAAGTTTTTGGGCAGGAGCAGATAACAGTTGGTGATGTGGTCGGAATGATGAGATATTTTCAGCGCATGTCTGAGGCATTGATCATCTATTTGGACAGAGATGAGGCCAGAGCGTCAGCACCCCCTGAGGGTCCACCGCACACTCCTGTTAGTACTGGTAGCATTCATCGGGAGCTCAAGAAGGTCAAATTTCCCGAGTTCTTTGGTGCCCTGGATGATGTAGCCACCGATGCATGGTTGGAGAATATGGCGATGTGCTTTGCACTTCGTGATTATACCTCCAACATGAAGGTCCGCATGGCGGTCTTCCAACTGAAAGGAAACGCTCTTCTATGGTGGAAGATGCTCCTACCGCAGCTGAACATGGCCATTGAAGACGTGTCATGGGAACTGGTCGAGGAATGGTTCCGAGAGAGATACCTATCAGAGGAATTCATTGAGCGTCATCTCAATGAGTTCAACGCCTTACGACGGGCAGTTGTACAGTGCCCGAGTACGAGGCCCGTTTTATGGAGCTGCTCCGGTATGCTCCGCATATTAACACTGAGAAAATTAAGGTCAACAGGTTCGTGTTCGGCCTTAACGGGAACATAAGTGCCAAGGTTAGGATTTTGATGCCTCAAACCTTGCATGATGCTGTCTAGAAGGCCCTCATAGCAGAGGAGGAGCTTATCAGCGGGGGTAAGACCAGGACTCTAGTAAGACCAGCAAGGAAGGTGTCATCTGGTGCACGATAACATCAAACACTAGCTAGACATACGCCAGGGTATCGTGGCTTCCAGAGGGGATCCACTTTCACTACACCTCGGTGACCAACACCTCAACAGAGGACACCTTATCGAGGACCACAACATCAATAGCAGTGTCGACCGCAGCAAAAACAGTTTAGGCTTGTTCAGCAGAACAGACCAGGATTCCAGGCCGGTGGGCCGTCATCTTCTACTTTGGGTACCAGGACTACTAGGCCAAAGAAGGGGTGTTGGACGTGTGGGGAGCCACACTACCAAAGCGACTGCCCTGTGGAGAGGACTAGAGCGTCTAGATCAGCTAGACCCACTACCATGGGAGATATGGGTAAGGCCCATCAGATTCATGCAGCGGTGAATAACCGCCAGGAAGAGCATCAGTCGACTGTGCTTGAGACGACAGGTACCGTCGCTGACCATACCCTTAGTATTTTGATAGATCCCGGTGCTATCGAGAGTTTCATTTCTGGTGCAGCACTAAAAAGGATTAAGGTAAAGGCATTCAAATAGGATGAGTTTAGCTTCGTAGAGATGGCGTTGGGAGCCAAACAAAAGGTTGGAGGAAAGGTTACGGGGTGTATCCTTAACCCGGGAGAGTTTGTCACCAGGGCCAACCTGTACGTCATGACGATCTTAGGATCTTATGACGTCGTGATCGATATGGACTGGTTGGAATCGCATGAGGTGATACTCAATTGCAAGACGAAACGATTGAGCTTGGTTGATGATGAGGGACAGAGACGTGTGATTGTAGGCTAGAACGAGGGAGTTTCCTTGAGGTTCATCTCTTCCTTGTAGCTTCGGAAGAGCATGTGCAAGGGGTGCAAGCTTTATGCGATCATTGCGTTAAACGAGAAGAGAGTAGAGGAAGGTCTAGAACACCTTCCGGTGGTGAGAGAGTTTGCGGACGTATTTCAGGAGGAGTTACCTAGGATGCCGCCGGAGACAGAATTGGAGTTTACCATAGACCTAAAACCAGGGACTGAACCGATAGCGAGAACGCCTTATTGGATGTCGACCCCAAAGTTACAGGAGTTGAGAATGCAACTAAAGGAATTGTTGTACCTGGGACTGATACGTCCAAGTGTGTCACTGTGGGGTGCACCTGTTATTTTCATACGAAAGAAGGATGGGTCGTGGAGGCTCTGCATTGACTACAGTCAATTGAACAAGGCCACGATCAAGAATCAATATCTGTTGCCGAAGATTGATGATCTGTTTGATCAGATGAAGGGTGCGACAGTGTTCTCAAAGATTGATTTGTGATCAGGGTACCACCAATTACGGATTAAGGAAGATGACGTCCCTAAGACCGCCTTTAAGACGAGGTTTGGACATTACAAGTTTACTATTTTACCGTTTGGACTGACAAACGCCCCAGGGGTATTTATCAGTTTGATGAACGGGGTGTTCCGCAAGTACTTGGACAAGTCCATCCAAGTATTCATTGACGATATTTTGATTTACTCTCGGACGACGGAGGAGCATGACGAGCACTTGCGCTTGGTACTACAGTGTCTATGAGAGCACAAATTGTATGGGAAGTTGTCCAAATGCTCATTTTATCAATCGAAGATTCACTACTTAGGGCATGTCATCTCCGGCGAAGGCATCATCGTGGATCCAACAAAGGTTGAGGATATTATGGAATGGTCTGCACCGACGAATGTCCCAGAAGTTCGTAGCTTCATGGGTTTAGCAGGATACTATCAAAGGTTCGTCGAGGGATTTTCAAAGATAGCAAATCTGATCATGGAATTGCAGAAGAAAAACAAGAAGTTTGTTTGGACCGAGAAATGCGCGGAAGCATTTCAGAGGCTCAAGGAGTTGTTGACATTAGCACGGATACTAAAGGTCCCTGACATGGACACGGACTTTTTGGTATGAACTGATGCATCCAAGGAAGGCTTAGGCAGAGTCTTGATGCAAGACGGATGAGTGATCACTTACATCTCCAAGAAACTGAGAAGGCATGAGGAGAACTACACGACGCATGATTTGGAGTTGTTAGCCATTGTATATGCCTTGAAGGTTTGGAGACACTACCTTGTTGGACAAAAATTTGAACTAAAGACTGACCACTGTGGACTACAACACATCTTTACGCAAAGCGACCTGAACGCGCGACAACGACGTTGGTTGGAATTGCTTAGTGAGTAAAACTTCAAGATTACTTAAATAAAAGGAACAATGAACCGAGTGGTAGATGCATTGAGTCAGAGACCATGCATATTTTCAGTGCTGCCTCTTCAGACGAATCTACGTGAAAATATTCTAACTTTACAGCGTGACGATGACTGATACAAAGAGGTCGAGGGTTTTATCGGACAAAACACAATGATGGTACCTATATTTGAAGGATTTTCATTTGATAACGATGGTTTATTGAGGTTTAAAAATCAGATTTACGTACCACCGAACGACAAGTTGAGGATGATGATCCTAAGCGAGGCTCATAGAGTTGTCTACATGGCTCACCTGGGAGTCATGAAGATGAGGGTGGACCTTAAACCCTTATTCTTCTCGAAGGGATTGAAGGCAGACATAGTCAACTATGTGGCCAGATGTCTAGAATGTCAGCAGGTAAAGGCTGGACATAGACACCCAACAAGATTACTACAGCCACACACTATTCCAGAATCGAAATGGGAGGTTATTTCGATGGATTTTATTGTTGGATTGCCACTGACGGCAATAAGACATGACTCGATTTTCATAGTAGTAGACACTCTGACGAAGAGTGCTCACTTTATTCCTGTGCATATGACGTATCAGACACCTGACATAGCTAGAGTTTTCATTAGTGAGATTGTGAGGCTGCATGGTGTGCCTAAGAGGATTATATCCGATCGAGGATCGGTGTTTACTGGACGATTTTGGACAAGTTTCCAAGAGGCCTTGGGAACCCAACTTAACTTTAGTACTGCGTATCACCCAGAGACTGACAGGTAGACCGAACGAATGAACCAGACATTGGAGGACATGTTGCGCATGTACGTGATGGACCAACAAAAGTGTTGGGAAGAATTCTTACCACTGGTGGAATTCGCTTATAACAACAGTTACCAAAGCACCATTAAGATGGTGCCTTTCGAGTTTCTTTACGGGTGACCGTGTCGGACGCCTTTGAGTTGGGATCGGCTTGAGGATAGGGTCCTGGTGGGACCAGAAGTGATCCAATAAATGGAAGAGCAAATGCAAACGATAAGACAAAGGATTAAAGAAGCGCAATATCGATAGAAGAGTTATACTGATGCGCACCGTGTCAACAGTAGTTACGAGGTTGGCGATCGAGTCTTCTTACGGGTTAAACCGCATAAGAGTTCGATCAAGTTTGGAAATGGAGCTAAAATCTCTCCTAGGTTTGTGGGACCTTTCGAGATTGTGGAGAGAAAGGGGCCTGTGGCCTATCGACTAGCCTTGCCTAATTCTTTGAGGCGTATGCACAATGTTTTTCATCTATCTGTTTTGTGACAATTTATTAGTGATCCTACACATGTTATTGACATGATTTCCTTGCAGGTATCGGACGAGGGGGCACTCATGGTTGAGTCGATCCGCATCTTGGATCATTGCATTCGACAACTACGACGTCGAACAGTGGATCAGGTCAAGGTCCAGTGGGACAACTATAGTCCACACTCAGTGACCTGGGAGGACGCATATGATATGCGCCAACAGTTTCCATTTTTGTTTGATAGATAGAATTATGATACTGTGATACACATTATTTTGGCACTTATACTGTGAAACTTCGGGACAAAGTTTAGACCAACAGGGGGTGTATGTAACATCCCGCTCTGGCGCACTGAGCGAACTTATTCTTTGAGGACACTTGCTCGCAAGTGATCCAGATTATTATGCTATTAAAACATTTGATTTTGATTATGAGGCGTTATGGGTTGATGACATGTTGTTTTACTGCATTGACATAGACAAGTGCTATTAACTCGGTTTTACCGAGTGTGCAGGATTTTGGACCTAGAGGATGCAGAGGCATCTATGGAACCCCTTGGACTCCAGATCGAGTCGAGGAGTGTACCATTGGGTTCTGATTGTTTTACTGTGATATTAGTGCATCTGATTAGATGATATGATATGGATATATTATGACATGATTCGTTGATGATGCAAGCTGACGATAGCTTGCCGACCAGACTCACATGTGGAGTAAATGGGTCATGCACGACTACCAGAGATGTTGAGGGAGAGGTGTGGACAACAACTCTACCACAGCCTACTAGCACTCCTGTTGTGACTCGAACTGTAGGTTAACGTTTACCTAGTTCGAGAGGATCCGCAATGTCGTGAGGTTGGACTGCGACAGTCGCTCACGATGATTCTAAGGGGCGCGTAATAAGGCGGGGGCCTTATTCCTTAGAGGCCCTTAGTCTCCCACAAGTTCACCTGGCGGAGTATTGACTCCAGGGGTTTTTGATGTCTACCAAGTCAGTCAAGAGGCGAGTGGCACCCTTGGAGCACATGGTGCATCCCGAAGGGCACGTCACACAAGAAAAATGGAAAGAGGCGAGTGGCACCCTTGGAGTACGTAGTGCATCCTGAAGGGCACGCCACCCAAGGGAAACAAATTAAGGCAAGTGGCACCCTTGGAGCACCTAGTGCGTCCTGAAGGGAATGTCACATTGTTGATGATAAATGAATGAACCTAGATGGCCTTAGGACGAATAACGTGTTAAGAATTTTTAAAAACAAATTCCCTAATAAAATGTCGCCCAGTATGAAAATTTAAGGTCTA
>JZKD02S0709942.1:130819-156129 GCA_000966675.3 Picea glauca | reverse complement strand
GTCATGATGGCTTCTCCGGATAGGCGGTTCACCTCCCCATCCCTCATCAATCCATCAACCTACCAGCCTGCAAGGCATTTATTTCAGGGCTAGCGAGCCGCTTTTGGTTCTCCGGTCCAGTGGAGTCCAAATACGGTATTCCATTCTTGGTGGAGGTTAACGCCCCTTTTTCAAGGTGCCCTCCACCGCCATCGTGGTCTCTTTTCCGCACATCCCCTCTCAGCAGTTCTACAATAAATTCAATAATATTAAATCTATCATTTACATCACATATTCATACTTATGAGTTTTGCCATAGTCCTTTGGCTAGTTCAGTTATATTTACAATCTGGGGGAAACAGGGCGTTACAACATATTTCAGGAGGAGTTACATGGGATGCCACCAGAGAGGGAATTGGAGTTTACCATAGACCTAAAACCAGGGATTGAACTGATAGCGAGAACACCTTATCGGATGTCGACCCCGGAGTTACAGAAGTTGAGAATGCAACTAAAGGAATTGCTGGACCTGGGACTGATACGTCCAAGTGTGTCACCGTGGGGTGCACCTGTTATTTTCATACGAAAGAAGGATGGGTCGTGGAGGCTCTACATTGACTACCGTCAATTGAACAAGGCCACGATCAAGAATCAATATCCGTTGCTGAGGATTGATGATCTGTTCGATTAGATGAAGGGTGTGACGGTGTTCTCAAAGATCGATTTGCGATCAGGGTACCACCAGTTACGGATTAAGGAAGATGATGTCCCTAAGACTGCCTTTAAGATGAGGTTTGGAAATTATAAGTTTACTGTTTTACCGTTTGGACTGACAAATGCCCCAGGGGTATTTATGAGTTTGATGAACGGGGTGTTCTATGAGTACCTGGTCAAGTTCGTCCAAGTATTCATTGATGATATTTTGATTTACTCTTGGACGACGGAGAAGCATGACGAGCACTTGTGCTTGGTACTACAGTGTCTGTGAGAGCACAAATTGTATGGAAAGTTTTCCAAATGCTTATTTTATCAATTGAAGATTCACTACTTAGGGCATGTCATCTCCGGTGAAGGCATCACCATGGATCCAATAAAGGTCGAGGCTATTATGGAATGGCTTGTGTCGACGAATGTCCCGAAAGTTCGTAGCTTCATTGGTTTAGCAGGATACTATCGACGATTCATCAAGGGATTTTCAAACATAGCAAATCTGATCACAGAATTGCAAAAGAAAAACAAGAAGTTCGTTTGGAGCGAGAAATGCGCAGAAGCATTTCGGAGGCTCAAGGAGTTATTGACATCAACACCGATACTAAAGGTCCCTGACATGGATGCAGACTTCTTGGTATGCACTGACTCATCCAAAGAAGCCTTAGGCGGGGTCTTGATGCAAGATGGATGAGTGATCGCTTACATCTCGAGGAAACCGAGAAGGCATGAGGAGAACTACACGACGCACGATTTGAAGTTGTTATCCATCGTATATTCCTTGAAGGTTTGAAGACACTACCTTGTTGGACGGAAATTTGAACTAAAGAATGACCACTATGGACTACAACACATCTTTACGCAAAGCGACCTGAACACGCGACAACGACGTTGGTCGGAATTGCTTAGAGAGTACAACTTTGAGATTACTTACATAAAAGGAACAGTGAACCGAGTGGCAAATGCATTGAGTCAGAGACCACACATATTTTCGGTGCTGCCTCTTCAGACGAATCTACGTAAAAACATTCTAACTTTATAGAGTGACGATGACTGGTACAAAGAGGTTGAGGGTTTTATCGGACAAAACACAATGATGGTACCTAGATTTGAAGGATTTTCATTTGATAGAGATGGTTTATTGAGGTTTAAAAATCGGATTTACGTATTGCTGAATGACGAGTTAAGGATGATGATCCTAAGCGAGGCTCATAGACCCGTCTAGATGGCTCACCCTGAAGTCATGAAGATGAGGGTGGACCTTAAACCCTTATTCTTCTAGAAGAGATTGAAGGAAAACATAGTCAACTATGTGGCCAGATGTCTAGAATGTCAGCAGGTAAAGGCTGAACATAGACACCCAACAGGATTACTACAACCACATGCTATTCCGGAATCGAAATGGGAGGTTATTTTGATGGATTTTATTGTTGGATTGCCACTGACGACAAGGAGACATGACTCGATTTTCATAGTAGTAGACACTCTGATGAGTGCTCACTTTATTCCTGTGCGTACGACGTATCAGGCACCTGACATAGCTAGAGTTTTCATTAGTGAGATTACGAGGCTGCATGGTGTGCCTAAGAGGATTATATCTGATCGAGGATTGGTGTTTACTGGACGATTTTGGACGAGTTTCCAAGAGGCCTTGGGAACCCAACTTAACTTAGTACTACGTATCACTCGGAGACTGATGGGCAGACCGGATGAATGAACTAGACCTTGGAGGACATGTTGCGCATGTACGTGATGGACCAACAAAAGTGTTGGGAAGAATTCTTACCATTGGTGGAATTCTCTTATAACAACAGTTACCAAAGCACCATTAAGATGACGCCTTTCGATTTTCTTTACGGGTGACTGTGTCGGACGCCTTTGAGTTGGGATCGGCTTGAGGATAGGGTCCTGGTGGGACCAGAAGTGATCCAATAAATGGAAGAGAAAATGCAAATGATAAGAAAAAAGATTAAAGAAGCGCAGGATCGACAGAAGAGTTATGCCGATGCGCACCGTGTCGACCGTAGTTACAAGGTTGGCGATCGAGTCTTCTTATGGGTTAAATCGCATAAGAGTTTGGAAAGGGAGAGAAACTCTCTCCTAGGTTCATGGGACCTTTCGAGATTGTGGAGAGAAAGGGGCCTGTGGCCAATCGACTAGCCTTGCCTGATTCTTTGAGGCGTATGCACGATGTTTTTCATGTATCTGTTTTGAGACATTATATTAGTGATCCTACACATGTTATTGACATGAATTCCTTGCAGGTATCGGACGAGGGGGCGCTCACGGCTGAGCCAATCCGCATCTTAGATCATCGCATTCGACAGCTATGACGTCGAACAGTAGATCATGTCAAGGTCCAGTGGGATAACTATAGTCCGCACTCGGCGACCTGGGAGGACGAATATGATATGCGCCAATAGTTTCCATTTTTGTTTGATAGATAGAATTATGATACCATGATACACATTATTTTGGCACTTATACTGTGAAACTTCGGGACGAAGTTTAGACCAAGAGGGGTGTATGTAACATCCTGCTCTGGCGCACTAAGCGAACTTATTATTTGAGGACACTTGCTCGCAAGTGATCCAGATTATTATGTTATTAAAACATTTGATTTTGATTACGAGGCGTTGTGGGTTGATGACATGTTGTTTTACTGCATTGACATAGACATGTGCTATTAACTCCGTTTTACTGAGTGTGTAGGATTTTGGACCTCGAGGATGCAGAGGCATCGATGGAACCCCTTGGACTCCATATCGAGTTGAGGAGTGTACCATTGGGGTTTGATTGTTTTACTGTGATATTAGTGCATTTGATTAGATGGTATGATATGGATATATTATGACATGATTCGTTGATGATGCAGGCTGACGATAGCTTGCCGACCAGACTTACATGTGGAGTAAAGGGGTCACGCATGACTACCAGAGATGTTGAGGGAGAGGTATGGACAACAACCCTGCCAAAACCTACTAGCACTCCCACCATGGCTCGAAATGTAGGTTAACATTTACCTAGTTCGAGAGGACCCACGATGCCATGAAACCGGACTGCGATAGTCGCTCACGATGATTCTAAGGGGTGCGCAATAAAGAGGCCCTTAGTCTCCCACAAGTTCACCTGGCGGAGTATTGACTCCAGGGGTTTTTGATGTCTACCAAGTCAGTCAAGAGGCGAGTGGCACCCTTGGAGCAGATGGTGCGTCTTGAAGGGCACGTCGTGCAAGAAAAATGGAAAGAGGCGAGTGGCACCCTTGGAGCACATAGTGTGTCCTGAAGGGCACCTCGTGCAAGGGAAACAAATTAAGGCAAGTGGCACCCTTGGAGAACCTAGTGCGTCCGGAAGGGCACATCGCGTTGTTGATGATAAATGAATGAACTTAAATGGCCTTAGGACGAATAACGTGTTAAGAATTTTTAAAAACAAATTCCCTAATAAAATGTCACCCAGTACGAAAATTTAAGGTCTAAGTCTAAATTACGCTAGTGGTAAAATTTTATCTATCTATCTAAAAAAAAAAAAACATAAATAATAATTATACTCTTCGTTAAATCTTGTAATAATAAGGGGGTAAGCAATTTAAATGATTCATAAAAAACTGTTAGGGTAAAATTTAAAAAAAAGGGGAAATAATTGTTTTATTATTTATGATAATTTAAAATTATTAACTAAAAAGGGAAAAAGGAAAAAGGAAAAAGGAGGTTAATTTCTACACCTGCCAATTTGAGTCCTAAATGAAAAGGGGAAAGAGGGAAATCTAAAATATTTAGGAAACTAGGAAAATAGGGAAACATAAGAAGAAAAGGGAAACCCAAGGGGAAAAGGAGAAAGTCAAACTTAGTAAGGTATCTACCATTAAGAACTTTCTAATTTAAAACTGAACTAGCAAATTGATAATGGGGAAAGTCATTAAAACCTGTAAGAGAATTTGGGGACACCTAGGAGCGATTCTAGGAGTGACTCTAGGTGGGTGAGGGAAATAAGAGAATTTAATTAATTAAAGAAATTAATTTGTGGAGGAATGAAGGAGATGGGTGGCACTTGTACGGGGAGGAATTTTTAGGATTTAATTTTTAAAAACTTAATTAAATGAGATTTTAGGAAAGTAAGGGACTTTGAAACTCTATATAATGAAGGGAGGAGAAGGATGAAGATCTCTTCTGTTTGCGTAACGTTACGCTGCAGAAATCTCTACTTGATTGACTTAGCTTGTGGGAGTTGGGATACCCAGTTCGGTGAGGAGTGGTAGCTCGACCTTGCAAGGCGAGCTGGGAGCTAGTTGAATCTTTGGATAGTATGTGTGGCCCCTTTGCAACATGGGGGGCTAAGGGGGAAGAAGATTACCCCTAGCATTGGCTGGGAGGTACCGATGAAGTCTTTCCAGTTGGAAAGCGGGAGTTGAACGATGCGTGCGGGACGTCACTCAGAGCGGGCGATCAGGCAATGCTACGCTCTCTTCATTTTTGTATGGTAGATTGTTGTAGGATTTATGCTTGGATCTGCATGTTTAATGGAGTAAGTTAACTAATTGTCTAGATTGATGATTGAATTTATTTCATAACCTAGCTCGATGATTGATTGACTCCCATGGCCTTCGTTTCCCCGCATGTATTGACCTCCTTGTGGTGTTTGATTGTGACCATTGTGATGGTTTTGCCTATCATCCCTAGCTCATCAGTCTTCTCCTGGGCAGTCGGTCAGGAGCCTGATCTACGGTCGTTGCTTCGGAATTAATAGACCTATGGATCTCAACGCCCTGCCTGTTTGTGAGAGGATGATGAGAAAAGGACGAATCTATCAGCCGTCTACCTCCGTTGTTGTCCTTGGATGATTGGATCCTTTCAGTTCTCTTACTGTTGTCTGCAATTTGTATTGGTATTATGGCAATGAAAAACGAATTGATTCATGTCTGTATTTTGTATTTGTATTCTGGCAATGGAAAAACAAATTGATTCATGTCTGCATTTTGTATTTGTATTCTGGTAATGGAAAAATGACTTGATTCATGTCTGCATTTTGTATTTGTATTTTGGCAATGGAAAAACTAATTGATTCATGTTTGCATTTTGTATTGGTATTCTGGCCATGGAAAAACGAATTGATTCATGTCTGTATTTTGTATTTGTATTCTGGCAATGGAAAAACGAATTGATTCATGTCTGCATTTTGTATTGGTATTCTGGCAATGGAAAAACGAATTGATTCATGTTTGCATTTGGTATTGGTATTCTAGAAATGGAAAAATGTTTTTTTTTTTAAATGTTGCAAGAGATTGCCGTTTTAAATGCTCACGTTTTTCTTTCAAATGAGACAGAGATTGTCGTTTAAAATTGCCCACGTTTTTTCTTTCAAATGAGACTGAGTTTGCTGTTGTAAATGCCCACGTTTTTGCTTTCAAATGAGACTAAGATTGCCATTTTAAATGCCCACGTTTTTGCCTTCCAACGATGGATTGAGTTGCTGTAGAAATCATCCACGAATTTATCCGTTTAAATCTTAAATTCACTTGCCGGAATGACCACGGTTTTGATAAATAAAAATTGACTATGTGCATGTTGAATTCGCCCACCTTTTTTTTTTTTCTATTGAATTCATAACTAACTTGCAGTAATGACCACGATTTTGCATTCAAACTGTGACTTTGTTTTCCCTTGAGTGATGGACTGCGTTGATGTTGATTGGATACATTTGCCTTTAATTGTTGAGTTGTTGTCGACTGGACACGATTGGCCACCATGTGGGCACTGCGTTTTTGCTAATTTTTCCACAGCGAATTAAATGGATAATAGTTAGTTAAATGCCTTACTATTTCTAGATTCATTGCTATGTAATGGTCGCATTAAATGCCTTGATTTTTGCCAGCAAATAAAATGGATAACAGTGAGTTAAATGCCTTGTTATTGCTAGATTCATTGTTATGTAATGGTCATATTAATTGCCAGAACAATTGCTACAACAATATAAATGGCCAGCAGATTCATTCTTTGGATTAAATGAAACAACGAGTTAAATGCTAATTAACACCTTAAATGCCTTGCTATTGTTGTATTACTTGTTATGACAACAATGATGTAAACTACCTTGTTAGTGCGCTTTTAATTGTCGTGTTAATGGTCATGTAATTGCCTTGTTATTTCTATATTAATTGTTAAGTAACTGCTATGTTAATTTCCTCGATAAATTGCTCYAGCCCTGCTAATAGTTAGTAGTTTCCTTCTAATATTATTAGACAGATAGTATTGTTAGTTCGGTCAATATAACTAGACTACATGCTGAGATTTAATTGTTTATAAGTGTTATAATGATAGAATGCTACTTTAAGATTGTAAATGTTGTTATTTAAGTTAATGTCTTGTTGGGTGGAGAATTTGGATTAACATAGACTTGACCGATTAGGTTGTGTTAAAGATTAAAATTTGATTGGTAAGTAAGGAATGGATTGAAAATTTAAGACTCGCTGGATTGAATTTTAATTAGGGATAGAGGGCATTTATAATTATGGTTTTAGTATTGACCACTTAGATTTGCAAAATTAATTGTATTAACGTTTATTTAACAGACGCATTATTGTCTAATTGTAACTTGACGTGCCCCGTTAGAATGGAACCCTTGTTAAAATTAAATGTAATCATAGACTAGTTAGACTGGGTGATTGGTGGGGGCGGGAACAATGTTGTGTGGACTAACGTCACCCCTTGTATTCATCCTCTTATGTCTTGTCAACCTTTGTGTGGGGTAGGTATAGTCTCCCAATCAGTATTCGGTTCCTAGCTCATCAGAGTTTTCTTGAGTCTTGGTCCCTTTTGTTTTGCGCCAAGGTTATTGACGCATCTATTACCCGGAAAACGACATGATTCCCGATGAGGGGATCATGGCAAGCCCTGGGGGATAGTGACGAACGAGATCTTGGCCGGAGTAGGTTCTTTTGTGTGAGTGCTGACGAGCGTGCAAGTTTCTCTTGGCATAAGGGTCGAACGCCTTCAGGCGTTAGGTCCGCGTGCCTTGAGGTTTTAGTATTTGTTCGTCTAGGCCGTGATGTCGGGATGGGGGTGTTGTCCCTTAGCTTGTATCCATGGTCGTGTTTGGGTCAGAAGGGTAGTCATCCTCCTTGTTATTTTGCGCATGTTTTCCAGTTGTCTTGAGCCGGTGTGTGGTGTCATAACAACTTGTTTCCTGGACTGCGTGCTAGCGTTTGTCGTCAGTGGTTTGATTAAACTGTTGTTGTCATCGCCTTCTTGCCGCTTAAGTCCTAAAAAAAAATGAAAACGAAAAAAAAATGCTTCTCTTGTTGTCGTAACGATGGGGTCGTTATAGTTTAATGTGTATGAAACCTATGAAGGGAAACAAGAATTTTGGGAAAGGTTCTTGAGATTGCCATGCATTGATAAAGGTAAGGTTGTAATTGGCGGGAATTTGAATTTTATTCTAAATAGGTTAGAAGTATGAGGGGATACAACAAGGGTTGATAGGATGGAAAATTATTGATCGAGTAGTATAGGAAGGTCTTGTGGACATGGAGCCATTAACCCTAAACCAACTTGGTGGAATAATAGATCTAGTAGAGATATTGTCTCCAAATGTTTGGAGATATTTTTTATTTCCAATTCCCTTTTGTAGCAGGTTTATAAATTTAGGTCATGGGTAGAATTGAAAAGAATGTTATACCACATTCCCATATATTTATTCTTTGAAAGAAATGACCCCAAGCCTAGGGAACAATTCAAATTTAAGCCAAGTTGGCTCAAGGAAGAATATTTCCTAGAATTGGTGAAACACAATTAGATTAAATTTGATAAGTTTGTGGGTATTTCAGCGAGTGAACAATTAGAAAATCCTTCCAAGGCGATGAAAATTCAAGTGGTGGCTTGGGCTGGTGAAAATCATAAGAAAAGGGATCCTTTAATGTTGGAAACTAAAATAGAGTTGGGTGATATGTTCAAGAATAATGTTAGTGGGATATTTAATGAGGAAGAGTTGATGAGACTAAAGTAGCTGGAAACCAGATAGTACAAGTTATTATATGAAAGGAAGGTTTATTGATGAATGAAAAGTAGATCCCTTTGGATGGATTTGGGAGAGGGGAACACAAAATATTTTCTCCACTTTGCAAACCAAAGGGAAATCTCTAACACTATCTAGGAAATGGTGAATGAGGAGGGTGAAGTAAAAATGAGTTTTAGGGATATGGATAACATGGAGGTTAGACACTTTGATAAAAATCGTCGAGAACCAAAAGGCTCCAATATTACAAAGATTATTAAGGTACCTCCTACTTTCCCAAACTAGTGGATGAGGAGGACAATAAAGAGATTTATGAAGAAAACTTCCAAGGATGAACATTTACAAGAGTCTGCCTTGATGGATAGACTATGGAGTTTTACTTAGGTTTTTATAATCTACTAGGAGATGATTTGCTTAGGGTGGTGGACAAAGTTAGGAAAAATGGAAAAGTACTTGGGACATTTAACACTACCTCTATAGATCTCATTCCTAAGGTAGATAAACTTAGATCATTTGATGACTTTAGACTAATCTCACTCTACAATTGTGTTTATAAAATAATTTCTAAGTTATTGTTGATAAGGCTGAAGAAATTGCTCTCTAACTTCATTTCTCCTGAGCAATTTGGGTTTATGGGCAATTGCGAAATTCACAAGGCCGTTGGATGTATGAAAAAGGGCCTCCATACCATTAAGGTTGAGAGGTTACCAGGCATGGTTCTTAAGATGGATATTTCTAAATTATTTGATAGGACATGACGACTTTATCTAAGAATGCTACTTATACACATTGGTTTTAGCCTAAAAATTGTCATTTGGATAGTTGTATGTGTCTCCTCAATGTCAATTATTATCCTTATAAATGGGGTTGCTTCAAACTTTTTCAAACCTACAAGAAGGATAAGTTAAGGGTGCACCCTTTCTCCTTATTTGTTTCTTTTAGTCATTGAGGATCTCAATAGGGTCATTCCAAAGGTAAAGAGAAGTGGGAAATATAAAGGGGATGAGGTTGGAGTAAGAGAGCATCTTATAAATCTATTGTTTGTAGATGTTGTATTAATTCTCACAAATGTCACAGTTGGGAAGGGAATTTATATGAAATACATCCTCATACTTTACAACAAGGAAACTAGTATGGTAATAAATGTTCACAAATATTCAAAATTCCTTAGTAGTTTAGAGGAAGGCACAACATAGACTTTAATCCAATTATTCCCCTACTCTTCCTTGAACCTGGATGATGGCATAAGATATTTGGGTTTTAACTTAAATCCCAATGGGTATGAAAAACAAGATTGGTGGTGGATTTTAGGTATGATTGAGAAAATAATTTCCTTTTGGTGAAACAAGTGGCTTTCCAAGGGAGGGAGGTTGACTTTGGTTAATTTTGTACTTGAGGCTATACATGTCTACTAGCATTCACTAGCATATATACCAAAGGGAGTTTTGGAGAAGATTATAAAAACTTGCTTCATTTTTTAGGAAAGGGCAGTCTGAACAAGGAGGCCTACATCTTGAAAAATGGAAAAACAATTCCCAACCAAAGGATGAGGGAGGTTGGGGACTTAAAAAAAAATACACCATTTCGGCACTGCTTTGGTTGCTAAAAATATTTGGAATTTTATCACCAAGGAGGGATCGTGGAAGAGGATATTACAACAAAAATATATAGCTCCTACTCATATCTTGATTGTCTTAGAAGTCCCAAAAAATTTATAAGGAATGTTTCAAACCATTGGAAATCTCTTGTTTTAGCTTTCCCAATTGTGGGTAATTTTCTAGCCTTGTAGGTTGGTAATGGTAGGCAGGTTTGAATTGTAGTTGATGTTGTAATGGGGTGTGAGGAAAATGTCTTCCTTCCTACTGATTTGATTTAGCACTTGCAAGACAACGAGATCTTCATTTTAGATCATATTGTGGATTTAAGGTCTACAAATATCTAGCACCAAGGGTGGAAAATCATCTGAATTGTTGGGATTTGGAAATGAGGATTCAATAATTTGGGACATTTGTTTGGAGGAATTGAGGAAAGGGAATATTAGAATCAAGAATGAGGTAGATGAGTTGGGTTGGTTAATGAATAATACAATTGGGTATTACACTACCAAATTAGTTTACATAGTCTTAAGGGATAAAAGACAACATGTGATAAAATGGTGGTACCCTAATATTCGAAAGGTGAAGACTCGAAGGAAAAAAAAATTACACATGATTTTGGCATTAAATAATAAGGTACTAACATGGGATGTCCTACAAAAAGGCATACACAAGGCCCCAGTATTTGTTTTTTTGTGTAAAAATAGTGAAGAAACTATCTCCGACCTTGCAATCTCTCATCTCTTTACTTCACAAGTTTGGAGTGATATCTTGTGATGGCTTCAATTGGAAAATATATGGACAAGTATATATGTGGAATTGTGTTTACTTATCTAGTTCCATAGGTGGGAACTATAACAAATGATATCAATTCCTTTTCTTGTTTTTTGGGGTATTTGGCTGGCTTGTAATGGGGTTCTATTTGAATGAAGACTTACTCCTTCCTTTCAGGTTTCAACTCAAATAGTTTCTTTCTTCCAAGCCTTGAAGAAAGACACCATACATAATATCCCTCGTCACGTTGGAAATTTATTGATTGGTAAGGAAATATCCTAAGGTTATTTGATGGGGAATGTCAAGTAAATGATCATATATGTGGTTTAGGTGGTTTATTGTATCATTTTTATAGTCATTTATTTAGGTTCAAGGCTAATATTTGCAGTGGATCAAATAATCTAGCTGAACTGATGGCGATAAGATCTTTACTGATGGTGGAACTTTCCAAGGGTCTGAGGAGGTTACAAGTATTTGGAGATGTTCAATAAACAAGGTATTTCCACACATGTCAAACACCTTAAAAAACCACTCACATGAATATATCAAAGACTAATAAACTAGTGTATTACGTGGTTAAAACCCTCAAAGAGGGAAACAATCCATGACCCTAGGCAACATGACCGCTTGAGGCAATATAATAATGAAAAAAAAAATTACAAATGAGTTTCTCCCAATTGATCATAGAAAAATGACCTTCTATGCTCTTTAAATAGAGCTCATGGACCAATTGTGTGTTAAGACACAAATCAATATAGTTGTTAGAATCGAGGAGAATATGAACCATCATATCACTTTATGTCTAGAACATATCATGACCGTCATTTTATATAACTACAAATGCATAATAATTCATACTAAGGAAACACACTTTACCTAAAGACACATTAGACCAAGTTTATCTTAATTGAATCCTAAGTGTCTAAATACCCTAACATCCCCCCTTAAGAACAACTTGGGATAGGATTGAAGGATTCACAAAGGTGACACAATAGAAGAAGGAAGGAGGCATTGGATCCTATCCCCCCTTAATGAAAACTTCTTGAACTCCTAACATAGATCAAAGTTTGGAAAACTTTAGTTTTGTAGAATACTTTGTAAGAATATCCACAACTTGATCACTTTTAGGGAAATTTGAAGTTTTTTTTGCACAACACTAGTCCTTTGTCCTACTTCTTCACCATTATAAGAAAACCCTAAGTATTAACATTTATAACTCTCGATCCATATAATATTAAACCCTTATCACACTTAATCCCTAACCCTTATCATCCTCAACCCATAACCCCTATAAACCTTAACCCATATGACTCCTAGCCAAAATAAACCCTAAACCATACAACACGTAATTCCCTCCCCCTAATTATTATAAACACTAAACAATAACCCCTATAGTAACAAACCTCAATAACCACTATATCCCTTAACAAGTAACTTATATAGATCTCTAACCCCTATCACCCTTAATCTCAACTCACTACATACCCCTAACTCATATCCACTTAAACACTTGTAACCTTTAACCTCCATTACCCTAAAACCCTACCCCATAACCCATGACCCTAACCCTTATAACCGTTAACCTTTATATCCCTTAACTCCTAATAACCGATATCATTTCTAACTCTCATTACCATTATACTTGACCCACTAACCCCCAACCATGAACCCTTTCTATTTTAGATCCATATAATCACTAAATCCTTATCCATATCACCCATAACCCATATCATTTTTAACCCATAACCATTATAACCTCTAATTATTATGACCCCTAACCCCTCTAACCATTATCTAGTAAAACATTTTATGCACAATCGTTCAAACCCTAACATGCCTTACTAATATCCACATGAAACCCTAGTTTCTATCCCCTAACCATGGAACCATATAACACCTAACATATATATAACCATTATAACTTCTAACCCCTGTCAAAGATTAATACCAAAGGACTATAACCCCTAATATATATAACTATGATCCCTAAAATTCATATCATATATAAGCATTGACCCCTTACACTACTACAATATGAGGCTATGGTGTTGTTGTATCCATCAAACCCTCTAGTTGAGTTTGATTGATGGTGCATGTTGGATTTTTGCATCATGTCTTTCACGTTGAGTTTCTTCTTATTTACATCACAACCCCTATCCCTAACCCTTTCCACCCTTAATCCCTATAACCCTATAAACCCTATTACATCACACATATAATTCATTTCCATAATTATTCAGTTACGAGCAAGCCTCATAGAAATTGATAGGCAGGGATCTCAAGTCATTTCCATAGTTATCTTGGTTATGGGAAAACCTTATAGAAATTAACATGTGGGGATATAAAGTCATTGTTTTCTATCACACCTGACACCTAAACCATAAAACCTAACACCTATGAAACCTAACCTCCATAACTCCTAACACTAAACCTTGTTTCCATCATACTTCTAGCATCTACACTAACAATGTTTTACTTGGTGCATGGCCAAATTCATCTTTCTATTACATATATAAACAAAATTTTAAGATTCATAATTGGATATAAAATATAAGATATGAAAATAAAATTAAAAATAAAAGAAATACCTATTTATAACTTTAAAAAACATACCATTCTAACACAATATCCACTCTCCCCTTCTTGGAAAGTTCCATGGGCTTGGACTCAAGCTTTCATTCTCTCATCTCGGGGAATACTTATCCATTAGTTTTTTTTATCGTGTTTATTGACTTTTTAGATTGCATGGATTCTCTCATTTTTAGATTGGTACTAGAATAATTTTTTTAGAACTTATATATTCCATTTTCCTTATATGTATTTCCATACATCAAAGATAAATATTTTCATCCCAAGCACTTTCATAATCAAACTATAACACTGCTCATTTCATTGATTGGGCTATACATGATATCATATAACATATCATGTCACTCTTAAAAATCCAATCATCCAACACAGGTCAAAATAATGTACACATGATATTAAACTACTCCACTACCCAACCATTATTTTCCATAAATTTCAATTTTCGGCAAGTCAAATGAGGAGTGTGTAGCAACCAAACTAAGTGTGAAAAATAAATATATACTAATAGAACCCAAGATTTAACAAGTGCTGCATGGCAGCGTAGTCCCTGCCAGGTTGGAATGGGAATAAATGTGACTCAGTACAGACACGTGGGTAGGAAGTTGAAGTACATGTGGTTTCCATGCAGAATATAGTATTCTCAAATTAGTTTTTCCTGAAATTTATAAAAAATTATTAACATTTAAAACGTTCTTGGACACAAAAAATTTAGCATTCCCGAAGTAGTTTTTTTTACATATGTTTGTGGAAAAAAACACAAAAAAATAGTAGTAATGTCTGTTACATAAGTTCATGGACAAAAACACAAAAAAATTAGCATCACCAAATTAGTTTTCTTTAAAATAAGGGTTCTTGAACACAATTGAAATTGAAATTTATCAAATTATACGTTCCTGGACAGCATAAATTATACATATCAAATATGTTATTTTATAAAGTAGATATTTACTTTTATACATACGAAATATGTAATTTTATAAAGTATAGGGATGAGATTTTATAGAACATGCACGGAGCCCTGATTCCATACTTAGCCAGTTTTTGGATCGCGGGTTCTCGGGCTGGAGGGCTGAAAATTGGGCTTTTGTTGTTCTGTGCCCTACAAATAGCACCCAGAGTTCCGCAATATACAAATTGACAATCGGACTTGTAGACTATTTGAATTTTAAGGGCTTCGTGTCCAAAAAATTTAGCATTCCCGAATTAGTTTTCTTTAAATACGTTTTACATATGCTCGTGGAAAAAAACACAAAAAAATAGTAGTAATGTCTATTACATAGGTTCATGGACAAAAGAAAAAAAAAATTATCATTCCCGAATTAGTTTTCTTTAAAACAAGGGCTCCTCAACACAAGAAATTGAAATTTATCAAATTATAGGTTCCTGGACATCATAAATTATACATACCAACTATGTAATTTTATAAAGTAGATATATAGAGCATGCTCGGAGCCGTCATTCCATACTTAGCAGTTTTTGGATCGTGGGTTCTTGGGCTGGCGGGCTGAAAATTGAGCTTCTGTTGTTCCGTGCCCTACAAATAGCACCCAGAGTTCCACGATATACAAATTGACAATCAAACTTGCAGACTATTTGAATTTTAAGGGCCTCATGTCCAAAAAATTTAGCATTCCCAAATTAGTTTTCTTTACATACGTTTTACATACGCTCGTGGACAAAAACACAAAAAATAGTAGTAACGTTTGTTACATAGGTTCGTGGACAAAAGCAGAAAAACATTAGCATTCCTGAATTAGTTTTCTTTAAAACAAGGGCTCCTGGACACAAGCAATTGAAATTGATCAAATTATAGGTTCTTGGACAACATAAATTATACATACCAAATATGTAATTTTATAAAGTAGATATATAGAGCATGCACGGAGCTGTCATTCCATACTTAGCCAGTTTTTGGATCGTGGGTTGTCGGGCTGAAAATTGGGCTTTTGTTGTTCTGTGCCCTACAAATAGCACCCAGAGTTCCGCGATATACAAGATGACAATCAGACTTGCGAACTATTTGAATTTTAAGGGCCTCGTGTCCACAAAATTTAGCGTTTCTGAATTAGTTTTCTTTACATACGTTTTATATACGATCGTGGACAAAAACAAATAAAAATAGTAGTAACGTCTGTTACATAGGTGCGTGGACAAAAGCCCCAAAAAATTAGCATTCCCAAATTGATTTTCTTTAAAACAAGGGCTCCTGGACACAAGACATTGAAATTTATCAAATTATAGGTTCCTGGAAAACATAAATTATACATACCAAATATGTAATTTTATAAAGTAGATATTTACTTTTATACATATGAACTATGTACTTTTATAAAGTATGGGGATGCGATTTTATAGAGCATTCACAGAGCCCTCATTCCATACTTAGCCAGTTTTTGGATCGCGAGTTCTCGGGATGGCGGGCTGAAAATTGGGCCTCTGTTGTTCCGTGGCCTACAAAGAGAACCCAGAGTTTTGCGATATACAAATTGACAAGTGGACTTGCAGACTATTTGAATTTTAAGGGCCTCTATGGCAAGCAGTATGAAGGACATGTGGTAAAGATGCAAGAAATGACATACTCCCTATATGTGTGAGTAGAAAAAAAGCAGTGAACACAATTTTGTGACATTTATATAAAAAAATAATAAAATGTGTTACATATTCCTGGAAATTTAAAGAAACACACACACACACACACACACACACACACACACACACACACACACACACACATATATGTGTGTGTGTGTGTGTGTGTGTGAAATATGATATCTCAAATATTTAATTTTGAAAATGACTAGGCAGGAAAAAATATGCATCAGAAAAAAAGAGAATTGAAATAAAATAAACAGAATGTCTTCACATTCAACATAGCTGAAGATAAAAATCTAGGAACACATAAATATATAAGGAACAAAAGAATAGTTTTATTTGGAATATATGAAAAAAAGAATAGCTTGTTACATAATCCTCGAAATTTAAATGTGTTTGTCATATAGACTGGGATTGGGGCTCCCGTAGACCATAAGAGAAATATGTACAAGAAATATGATTGGAAAGAAGAAGTGGGACATGGTAGAGTGTAATACCTGAAAAGTAGAAATGGGAAGATATCAGTCTTTGGCTATAGATTTCTATTCAGAAAAGGTGGAATAAATGGATTGATAAAGAAAGGACTATTAGTATACACTTACAGGCATGATACATATAAGTAATTTTGGTATTTTCTTGCTGATGCCTTTTCCTGTTGGTTTTCATCGTCGACCCGCTTGAATAACTGGATTAATAAACAAAGGATCTATAGCAATATTCCATATAAGTAATTTTGCTATTTTCTTGCTGATGCATTTTCCTGTTGGATTTCGTCGGCGACCCACTTCAAGTTCTCTTCAATATAGCTTCTCAAGGGGGGTGATGTTGATGTCATTTTGGATTTTAATGTTGTAAAGTTCATTTTATAACTCGCTTAGATCAATAGAAAGATTATATAGAGGCTGATGAATGTCTGCATTCTGTATCGAATAGCGGACTAGCCAGTTGTCCACGTGTTCTTCATGATATTCAAGAATCCTATAAAAATTTTCTAAAGACAAGGCCTTCAAATTATCAACTTGTTTATCGAAAGATTGCTTGGTTAATTCCAATAAGTTGACGATTAAGATGGGGTCCTGGAATTCATTTGTCCTTCCACCTAAGTCTGTTTTGGTGAGCTTTGTGAATAATGTTTCTTTCTTTGATATTGCTTGCTCACATGATTGGACGAGGACATACAGGTTCTTCACCTTCTCTTTCCAGCATGCTTCTAATTGAGTGATCCATTTTTTGGACGAGAGATCGTGTTGTCCTCTTGTCATGTCTGGCATGTTTTTGACATGAAAGGAAAAAGGGACGACCGTTTTCCAAAGTAAACTTTCTTCATATTTTAAATCCAGCTGCAGAATTTGGAGCAAGTTATGTGCCCTGCTTCCCAGGGAATTCATATTTTGTGATGTTTCCCCGGACTTAGTAATCAGTTCCATTCTTTTGTTGATATTTTTCTCCACATATCCTCTACAGGATGCGAGGAAGCTGGAGGAGCCTTTTAGATTTGTTGCAGGGGTCTAGGGAGTCGCAGGCATGGTTGTTTCCAAAGGACTGCCAAGCAATGGCATAGGAAACAAAGCTTCCTCTAATTCCTTAATCCGGTCCTTTAGTCTGGCATTCTCGACCTCAATGACTCCAATAGAATCATGAAGAGCATATCTGGTTTCCATGTGAAGTTGAGAGATTTTGGATGCCTGCATATTGGCAAGGTCAAGTTTTGAGTGATGTTTTCTTTTCTTATTTTTTACATCTATTTTTTCAATAATTAATTTTTTTTATTCGCTTTCAAAAACAACACTCTGTAATACGAAGGATTCATCTTCGTAAAAAAATTTGGTATCAACTATGTCCATTGGGTAGTCATGGTGAATTGTGTCTCTGGGCTGATAAAGGTTGCAGAATATGCTATCTAGATTAGCGTCAAGATCCATGTTTTCACTCTAAATTCCGGGCTGCTCCACCTCCCCTACAATTTTTTTCCCTTCTTCTGCATGGGAAGCTTGTGAGAACTATCAATTTTAGGATGAACTATTAATTTCTGGTCCATGGGCCTGAAGATGTTCACTGTATCTCTAAAGAACTATTGTGGAGCTGCTTCCAGTAGTTTATGAAAACGTTGGTTTGCTCCAAACCCTGCTTGAAATGAAAAAATGGAGGGGACAATATAAGCCCCTGGAAACATTGGTTCAATGCATGCGAATGGAAAATCTCCTCGAGATCTTTGCTCATTAATGACAATCTCTATGCGTGTTGTATGGTGAGCTATTAGAAGTAAAGCTTAATTATTGCATACTTAGAAGTGCGAAGGTGGCGGTTATGACGAAGAACATTTAAGGATTGGAGGTTTCGTGAAGGAACCAAGCTTACGGCGTGCGAATGACATTTCATGGTATTTGAAATTAACACTGGGAAGGGATAACAAAAGCCTCTGCAAATATTGGTTTAGTGCGCATCAATGACAATATAGACGGTGCCTGCACGATGAACTGTTAGCATTAAAGATTTAGAAACAAGACATATATATATATATAAACATTATTTCTTATTATGGACACGTGCATGAGTCAGAATTGTTGACTGCAAAACACGTAAAACGTTGGAAACTGCATGAGTCAGAATTGTTGACTGCAAAACACGTAAAACGTAAGAGGGCATGATGGTGCAGTTCAACAGAGGGTTTGTATATTTACGGAATTGCGGGAAAGTGGCTAAGTATGGAAAGTGTGATTTTGTGTAAGATTTCAAGGAGCATAGCAAAGAGAAGGATGTACAGTCTTTGGATCGCGGGTTCTCAAGCTGGCGGGCTCAAAAGTGGGTCTCTATTGCTCTGTGTCTTACAAATAGTACCCAGACTTGCGCGATATAGAAATTGAGAAGAGGACTTCCTGGTTGAACATTGCACTTCTATTATTACGTGTCCTCCAAACAACACTCAAAGTTCCGCGATATACAAATTGACAGGAAAACTTACATACTTACGACACTTTTTGGGTCACGAATTCTCAGACTGGCGTGCTCAAAATTGGGCCTCTATTGTTCTTTGTTATACAAATAGCAGGCAACGTTTCACGATATAGAAATTGACAGACGGACTGTAGGACTGTCGCGTTTAACATTGCGATTGTCTACATGTATAACATATAACATATATGTTGTATATCTAACATTATCTAAAAACATTATTTTGAAGTACTATTGTACTTAAAAAATAATGTATAACATATAACATATATATTGTACAATTTAATTAAAAAAATTATCAAATGATTCGCAAGCTTCGAGTTCGGGTCCAATTGTAGATCAACGAAGTTTCGGGCACATGATATATACCACGTACATGGGGCATGAGAGCTGGATGGCGTCGACAAAGGAACCGCACCCATAAAATTCACGAACTATGAAAAGGAATGGCGGTCGGTTGGACTCATGATGTAGAGATATAGATGGACATGAAAGATGCCACTCCGTCGTCTGGGAACCCTTGACCATAGACATGAATTTCCCAAGTTTTAGATGGAATATGTACACTCGCAATATGGATAGAGATATGGTATTTGGAAAAGTAGGATTTGTGGGCTGGTTGGCTCAACATTGTACTTCTATTGATTTCGCGATATATAATTTGAGAGACGAACTCCAGCTCTGGGGAGCTCTGAGAAACGAGCAATACATACTAAATACGTACTTTTATAAACTATGGACATGACATTTTATAGAGCATGTATAGAGTTGCGCGATATACAAATTGAGAAGCGGATTTGCGGTCTCGCTGGCTCAACATTGCACTTTTATTGCTCCATGTCCTCCAAACAACACTCAGAGTTCCGCGATATACAAATTGACAGACGAACTCCATGACTGTCGGGTTCAAAATATTAAATGGGCAAGCAGACAGTCGGGGTGGTGATATAAAAGTAAGTGGAAATATGAACATGTGTATCCGCCAATTCTGGACCTAGAAATTTTCTGAGGAATGAGTAATCCATATGAAATATGTACTTTTATAAAGTATGGATATCATATTTTATAGAGCATGTACGGATCCCTCATTCCATACTAGGACACTTTTTGTATCACGATTTCTCGGGATGAAAATTGGGCCTCTATTGTTCTGTGTCCTACAAATAGCACCCAGACTTCCGCGATATACAAATTTATCGGCGGACTTCGGGCTGGCTCGCTCAACATTGCACTTCTATTTTTCCGTGTGCTCCACACAACACTGGGAGTTCTGTGATATACAAAGTGACAGACGGAGTCTAGTACTGGCGGGTTCAAGATTTCGATTGTCTGCATGTACAACATATAACATATATGTTATATAGCTAACATTATCTAAAAAAATTATTTTCAAGTACTAAATTATTAATAATGAATATTGATATTGTACAATTTAATTAAAGAAAATTAGCAAATGAGTCGCAAGCTTCCAGTCCGGGTCCAATTGTAGATCACCGAAGTGTCGGGCGCAAGATTAGATGGACATGAAATTTTCCACTCCTCCGTCTGGGAAACCACGAGCATAGACATGGATTACCAAGTTTTGGATGCAATATGTACACTCGGAACACAAGGAACGAGAGTTTGATAACATGTAGTGGGGAACCGATGGGCATAAAATTGGCTAAGGAAACCAAAGGGCTCAGTCAGACTCGTACTGCATATTTCATAATTCATGTGCAACACCAACTGTGTGGTGACCAGATCAGTATGTGTAGAAACCAGGCAAAACTAAATATGTACCTTTATAAAGTATGGGCATGAGATTTTGTAGAGCATGTATGGATATCTCATTCCATACTTGTCCACTTTTTGGATCGCGAGTTCTCGGGCTGACGCGTTCAAAAAATAGGCTTCTATTGTTCAGTGTCCTACAAATAGCACACAGAGTTCCACGATATACAAATTGACAAGCGGACTTGCGGGGTGACTGAGATTTTATAGAGCATGTACTCTTTTTTGATTGCAGGTTCTCGTGTTGGTGGGGTCATAAACGAGCCTCTATTGTTCTGTGCCTTACAAATAGCATCCACAACTCTGCGATATACAAATTGATAAGTGGACTTGCGGGCTCGCTGGCTCAACATTGTACTTCTAGTGATTTCCGCGATATACAAATCAACACAGAATCCAGGGATGGCGGGCTCCCAGGAACAAGTAATACATACCAAATATGCATAGATCCCTTATTCCATACTTAGCCACTTATTTGGATCGCGGACTTGTGGGCTGTAAATTGGGCCTCTAATGTTTCGTGTCCTGTAAATAGCACCCATAGTTGGGCGATATACAAATCGACAAGTGGACTTGTAGGCTGGCTGGATCAACATTGCACTTCTGTTGGATGGAGGACCTGCGGGCTAGTGGGCTCTAGGCGCAAAAAAAAACACACACCTGCAAACAAGTTTGGCAAATACATAGAGTAAACGAAAAACTGTTTAGTATGGAAGACGGGCAGAAAAAAATGCACCTTTGCATGGATTCCTCCACATCTCTGGTTAGGAGTTCTTTGCGGCGTCTAGTTTTCCTATTTGTTTCTATGAACAAAAGTACAAAACAAAAGGGATATGAACATAAGTTAAAATGTAAAGAAAAAGGCAAGCACTATGCACATATACTAAAAAAAATAGAATAAGATTAATAGAGTAACAAATAGTTTTTAGAAGGATGTACCTTTTTTTTTTGTTGCATAATGTATATTTTATAATTCAAGTACAACACCAGCTGTATGGTCAACATAGCAGTATGTGTAGAAATCAGGGAAAACTAAGAAGCTGGATACTTGTATTTTTTTTTTCCAACAAGCTATATAGATATGCTTTGAAACATAGAAATATGACTTTGCAATATGTTTGGTGTATATCTCATAATTCAACTGCAATACCAATTGTATCATGATCAGACCAATATGTGTCAAAGATAAACATATTATATTGAGGAATGGGCACATTTGACCAGACATGGTCAATAAGTGCCTTTTGCAGATGGCTTGTGTTGTTCAAAAGAAAGCGAAGACTGTATTTGCACATGTAGTTTTCCAATTCTTTTGTTCTGCCATTATTTTGTACCATGTCAATGTTGAATTCTCCTACAAGTACAATGGGTCCGTTCACATGGAAATGACACAATGCATTGGAAATAACATCTACTATGTTGGAGAATGCTACATGGGGAGCAACATACAGATTCAATATTGCAACTTTTGTTTCATGGATTTTTTTTTTTGCAAGCACCACTTCAACATTCTTTTCTTCGATATGTATATGGTCCAAAATTGGTACATGTTTTTTCACCAATATCATCACCCCATGTGTAATGTAACTTGATATGCAATTGTGATTTGAGAATTGCTTGTTTTACATGCATAATGCCATGTGTGTTTCCTGCAAGCACAAAATATCGGATTGCATTGTATCATAGTCATTCAGTATATCATCCATGTGTGCATTTAAACTGCATGTGTTAAGCGAGAGAATGGATACAGATGAATTTGTTTGTATGAATTGGTAATCATAGTGCAATTGTCATTTTGCGCTGGTATTGAGTCGATCCATTTCAAGATCAACTTTATGTTTCAGTTTGAAGTTATCTTTTGTGAGAGGACTTAGTAAATACAAGGAGTCTATGCTTCTGACATGGGACAGTGCCGTGTATACAAGTCCATGTATTCGAATTCCAACAGGCTGAAATGCGACATTATCAAGTGTTAGTCCTTATGATCCATGGACTGTACATGCACATGCAAGTTTAATCGGACACTGTTTTCGAATCTTCAGTCGACCTGTCTTTGCTGATGTCGATACTCGCTTTGATATTCACAAAATAGGTGTCCAATCGCTTTTAGTGTTTGAATTATATAGATAAGACAACTTGTTTGCTTGTCGCTTGCCTATATACGGTTCACAGAACTTAATCCAAAGGACATCAAGTTTTTCTATTTTCGTATAGCCTTTGAGTATTCCATCTGCGCCATTGACCAAGCCATCTTGTGAATCGTAGTTACAGGCATATATTTCGACCAACATTTCTAATTTGAGGATAAGCTGCAAAGGTAAAGTGACTGTATGTTCATGACGTGACACATTTACATGATTGTCTTCTTCCATGTTAGTTGAATTGATGATGATATCATCGCCAGACATGACTGATAGCATGTGGTTGTTATGCATTGCAACATCCTTATTTCTGTAGAACATGTAAGGGAACATTGGGTCTATTGGTGCAGGCTGCAAGCACCTAGAATTGATATATGTTAAGTCATCATATGTTTGGTTGTTTGTGCGCATTCTATTCAGAATTGCAATGAATGTTTCATCTGTCTGGTGCATTGTAGTATGCAACTCAAAGCATTTAATATTGTCTCTCCAGAAGTCATGGGTCATTGTTTCCATGTTAATGGTAGGTTGTTCAAATATCAAATAATCTTGGATGGGTTGTGCTTGGTAAAGATCCCCATAGAATATCATGTCAATGTTTCCAAAGTATTTCGTGTGCACATGTTTTATGATTCTTAGTCGGTTGTCAATGGAATACAAGAACCAACTCCCAATCAAAGATGCTTCATCTATAAAGACAATTTGGAGTTCCTCATAAATCTTAGACAATATATCCAACATTTCCTTGCTAAGTGGAAGAAACTGTGACTTGTTAAAAGGAATTAAAAATGCAGAGTGGACTGTTGTTCCACCTGCATTATATGCAACTTTTCTTGTTTAAGCAACTATTAGGCCCTTTGGTTTCATAGGATCAGAGGAATTTTTTGAATCATAGATTCGTATAAGCATTTGGAATAGTGCATTCTCTGTGAATGTCTTGCCTGTTCCTGCTCCGCCTGTAAGGAACAAGTGCACAAGACTGTCCATGTTCAAGCATTTTTTAAGAGCAATGTGGTATACCTAGGGAGGTAATATGGGGTACCTAGGGAGGTACCCAATGATAATGTAGTTATGTGTTATTAGTGGAAGTCATTTAATATATGGGAATGTGGTCATTCAATGTAAGGTGGACTAGGTCCACTATATTAATAAAGGCCCACTATGGTAGTTGGATGTAATAAATGTGAGAAGGCTCTCTAGAAGGTTCCTAGGAGATAATGAGAGCTATATAAAGAAGTCTAGGCAATGTAATGAAACATAGTGAAGAATATTGTGATTGTACAAGCAAGGATTGCTTGAGGAGTTTTATCCTTCCATAAGGATTAATATATGGTGTTACCCTACCTCAAGGATTTTCTCTATTTCTTGTGTTCATGTTATGGTGAATGGTTTATGGTTTATTCTTGGTATTATTGAAGTATATTTGTATATATGGTATAGGTACTTAACAAGTGGTATCAGAGCACTTTCCTTAGCCAAAGAGGGGAAGATTTGTTTTCTCTTTTTGCAGAATTTTTTTTTTAGGAATAAAAAGAGGGCGGCGCACTTCAGGTTCAGATATAAAGTTTTATGAGCTGAATTTGGAAAAAATTTTTGGATATTTGAATTTCTCTCGGAAAAATACCCAATTTCAAAAAAAAAAAATCAGCCGAAACGGAGTTCGGGAAGTAAAGTTATGAGCATTTTAAATTCAACAGTTTTTCAGGGTTTTTCCGGAAAAAGCCGCGATTTTTTGCCGTAACTTATTGATCTATTTTTTGGGGTTTTTTCATAGAAAGATGTATTTTACAGGGAAATGTGATGGCCCTAGTATTGAATCATTCATTAAAGAAAGAAAATCAGCATGGGGAGATACTTGGCACCATTGGGTAGCTCTCAAATTGCAAGGTGATGCTGCCATTTGGTGGAAATCACTTGATTATCAGGAGATGATGAGACTTTCCAATGTAGAATTTGAAAAAATATTGTTAGACAAGTGGTCTCATGGAGAAAATGAGGATAAACAGAGAACCAAGATTTTATTTTCATGTGAAAAATCTATATTACAGGTTCATGACTGTATTCATAAAGAAAATATCGTTCTTTCTATTAACCCTAGTTGCATGCATAATTTTATCAATGTTCAGTTGGTTAATAGATTGCAAGTTCCAATAAAGAATATTCAAAGCACACATGTTGAGGGTGAAAATGTTCAAAT
>JZKD02S0709942.1:93037-105981 GCA_000966675.3 Picea glauca | reverse complement strand
AAATATTGCTAGGAATTCGTTGAAGCAACTTCTCAAATCTAGTGTTAAACTCTCTGACAGTTTCATTCTCATTCCTTCCTATCTCAGTAAGTTGCTGCAACAACATATTAGGGGTTGGTCCAGCCTTAGTCTTGAATAAATTAAGATCAAGAAGATTCATTTAGGGAAAATTTATGGAACTTATGCAACTTTACGCACCTTTGTGCAACATGCAACTTTATGCAACATTAATGCAACTTATGCAACTTTATGCAACTTTACGCAACTTTATGCAACATGCAACTTTATGCAACAATGCAATTTATGCAACTTTATGCAACTTTATGCAACATTATGCAACAATGCAACTTATGCAACTTTACGCAACTTTATGCAACATGCAACTTTATGCAAAAATGCAACTATGCAACTGTATGCAGCTTATGCAACTATGCAACTAGTATATGTGACTTATGCAACTATATGCAACTTATGAATGTGTGATCTATATCCTCCTAATGCAACTTATGAATGCAACTATATCCTCCTAATGGCTTTATGTTCCTTCTTAGAGGCCTTGAGAGCCAATTATGATGCATAAAACATGTGAATGGTGCCCATATGGTGTCCTAATAGCCATTATTATTATTTAAAGCATACCAATGTTGCCCATATTCCTAATTGGAGGCCTTGATCTTGGTCATTAAGCACATGAAGCTTAATCCAGCCAAGCACCATAGTCTATTAATTAGGATAGATGTGGTGGTTTGAGACCTTGTTAATGGCCAATGAGCCAAAGAAAATATGTTTAGGACCTAAGGCCCTTTTTTTCCTCTCTAGTCATGGTACACACCTTGAGACCTATTCTTATTATGAAAATGTACCAATGGTTCCAAATGCAACTATATTGCAACTATATTCTCAAATATTGGTGATTGGTCAAATGCAACTATATTGCATCTTATGCAACTATATGCAACTTATGCAACTATATTGCAACTTATGCAACTATATTGCAACTATATGAAACTATATTGCAACAATTTTGTATGCAACTATATGCAACTATGCAACATGCCTTATGTTCTTTCCCTAAAAACATATATGCAACTATATGCAAATAGGACCTAAAAACCTTATGTTCTTTCCCTGACCATGGACAAGACCTAAGTTCCATACATGGTGTGAAAAAATTGTGAATGACACCCATATCCCACCCAAGCACCATACTCTATTAAATAGGATAAATGTGGTGGTTTGAGGCCTTGTTAATGTCCAATGAGCCAAATAAAACATGCTTAGGACCTTAGGCCCTTTTTTTCCTCTCTAGTCATGGTACACACCTTGAGACCTATTCTTATTATGAAAACATACCAATGGTTCCAAATGCAACTATATTGCAACTATATTCTCAAATATTGGTGAGTGGTCAAATGCAACTATATTGCATCTTATGCAATTATATGCAACTATATTGCAACAAATTCGTATGCAACTATATGAAACTATGCAACATGCAATTTATGCAACTTAAACAACTTTATGGAACTTATGCAAATTTACGCAACTTTATGCAACTTTACGCAACTATATGCAACTATGCAACTATATGAAACTATATGAAACTATATGACAGATAGGTGTGGCAATTTCAACTTTATGCAACTAAATGCAACTGTGTTGGTACTATATTGCAACTTATGCAACTATATGCAACTATATTACAACTTATGCAACTATATTACAACTTATGCAACTAAATGCAACTTATGCAACTATATGCAACTATATTGTAACAATTTCGTATGCAACCATATGCAATTATGCAACATGCAACTTATGCAACCTAAGAAACTTTATGGAACTTATGCAACTTTACACAACTTTATTGCAACTTATGCAACTATATGCAACCTATGCAACTATATTGCAACTATATGCAACTAGGTGTGGCAATTTCAACTTTATGCAACTATATGATGGATAGGTGTGGCAATTTCAACTTTATGCAACTAAATGCAACTATATGCAACTATGTTGGTACCAAAAACGTATATTGGCATGATAACTTATCTTCTTGTTTTAACGAGTGTTGGTACCACCAAATAGGTATCTGCTAGATCTATCTTCCTCGAGTGATGATCAAGATATAGTAAGAGAGGTTGAAAGTGAGATGTGTTGTACTAGATATATTGGTTCTAGATCAACTAGGTTGGAAAAGGTAAGGAAAAGATTTTGTACCCGCATGCAATTTTTTATTGCCAACGGAGGGTCGTGTAATTATGATGCTGAGAGCATAGGTGACATTGAGTTACCCTTGAGGTATAAGCATCTAGTGCAACAATGGGCACTTAAGGAGCTACTTGAAGTGGACACAGATTTCTTCATTGGTGGGAGGATGTATCACATTGCTCTTTCGTCCTTACATGGATTGGGGTTATTTTCCATGGATGGAATAAAGGTCGGCTATGGCACTGTAACTGAATTGATGGAGTATGTTGGACCATTATACAAATACAATCACTGGTTGATGTTGGTCCGATATATGCAAAGTATGAAGAGATACGGAGTTGCCGCAAATTATATACAACTACTAGATAACAATCAAAATAAAGGGGAAACTTTGTATATTGATGGAAGGCCAAAAGCTACTGGAAACATTGAGGGCTTTATAAATAGTACACGACCAGTGGCAACAACTAAGAAATCGAATTTCATATTTGAGGCACACGAAGTAAATCGTATATTTGTATGTGCAACAAAAACAATAGTTGCAAGTGAAGAGTTGTTGATCGATTACAACTTAAATCGAATAGATGGAGAGGGTGACCGTGGAAAGGCACTGTTAGGAAGAAATATTGTCGTTTAATTCCGTTGTAGTATTTTCCCAACTATTTAATTTGTCAATCCGAGGTTCGTAGGCTTACGAAGAACACACACTATATATGTATGACTGAAGTAGAAGTAATCTAATCTAAATTGTTGAAATGAAATTAATCTAGGAAAGCATTGAAAGACTAACTAGGAAAGCATGAAATTAATCTAGGAAAGCAATACAACATGTGAAGAGTTGAATAACAAAAGACATATGTGAGCTCACACAATATATCAATCTCAAATTATATTACAAGAGTCAAATGAGAAAGCATGAAAGAATAACAAAGCTAAGAATCCCCTTCTAAGACTTCAAGCTGATCTAAGTCTAATCTCTCATCTCTAACTCCAACTTCCCAAATTATCCATTACAGGATGTCTCACCCCCCGAATGATATGATTCCCTTCATGAAGAGAGAACACTCTCTTATATACATGAGAGTCTTGAAGAGTGTCATAATTATAGATCCACTATCCTCTCAACTTATTCCTTCAAATCCTCCACTCATATCTTGGATAAGATATCCTATCAAAATCTCCAGGATCTTCTCCTTTGAATATGCTTGAATGATTGTCCCAAATATTCTTCAAATCTTCAAAGCTTGAAGATGAAATTCGAATTTTAGGCTAGGTGGTAATTTTTTACTTTGTTGAAATCTTCACATATGCCTGCACACATCATCAAACTCATCCAACCTTGATATATAATGAAAATATGTCATTTTTCTAAGATTTAATCACAAATTCACTTATAATACTGAAATGAATACAATGGAAAATAATAAGGAGAAACCCAAGTATCATTATGAAAATGGTATGATGGAAGGTTAATGGGACGATGAAATGTAAGGAATAGTGAAGGAAAAAGAGGATACAAATGTGACATTTCTGAGGCCCAACATGCCCCCCAAGTCAACTTGTTGCATGTCCTCATGCAACCATGAATGGATCTTCTTAAGAACTTTTGGCATTCAAACTATGGCTTTGATTGATGATGTTCTTTTAACAAGGAATGTTTCTAGGGTATGCGATACAAGAGTAACAACATGTGAAATATGTGTAACGACATGTGAAATTTTCTTATGGTTGGTTCTTGTGTGACAACCATGAATACAAGAGATGTTGGTTCTTGTGTTAACAACATTCATTTCACTTATTAATTTTCTTGTTGCAATAATTTAGCCATGTACTGCACTGAAAATAACAAGCTATCAATGTGCATAAGAGAGCATCACTGTGTATAAGAAAGCCTTTTCTTTATCTTTATGAATCATGCCAATACATATATCAATAGAAATGCAACAAAGTGTCGTTGGAAAAGAAATGTTAGTGAATCATAAATGGAATGATGATATGGTAAAATGGAATAGTGGTAATGAATATGTGGTGAAATAGTTTAGTTCCCCCCCCCGCCCCCCAACTAAAGTGGTTGCATATCCTCATGCAACTTAGGGTAGGTTATGGAAGGAAAGAGAACATGGCAAGGAAATTTTCCAAAATATTCAAGTCAGCATATAAGGAATTGTGTGATTAAAGCTTAGAAAAGAACATACCTCCACTTACGCAAAAGTAGATGTAGTTGTTGCGGCTGCTGGATCAAGAAAATGTGACTGGCCCTGTAGCTGCAACTGTTGAAGAAAATAATATATGACTATGACGGATGGAATATGGAAGGTGTCACTGCTACAATATCAGGAAAATGGAACTGTTGATTTTGTTGCTGCTGTCACTGGATCATGGGAAGTGAAGGAATCTGAACTGCTACTGCTAAATCATGAGAAATGTGGAAGGCAGAGAATATGGAACTATGGTACTCTCATAGATCTGAAATCAAACTGTTGCAAGATCGGGAAAATGGAACTGCTGATGTTGTAACTGGATCATGGGAAGTGAAGGAATCTGAATTGCTACTGCTGAATCATGAGAAATGTGGAAGGCAGAGAATATGGAACTGTGGTACTCTCATAGATCCAAAATCAAACTACTGCAACTGCTAAGGGGATCATGAAAAAGTGTATAGTCTTCACCCGCTACAAAACCGATGGGACAATTCTCATCATGCGAATGAATGTGTCGATGTCTAGCATGAAGAGAAATCATTGGATTACCAGCCATTGATGAATGTCGTTAACCAATGTGAGACAAACTCACCCATGATGTCAATGAGTGTCAAGGTACCTGAGTACATCTTGCGAAGTGAGAATAGAGGTGCTGATGTCGAGCCACTTTCAAGATATAATGATCAAGGGACATTGATGTATTCCCATGATTGCTAGTGAGAGAACTTGCCATTAAGGCATGCAAGCCTCAAGGTAATAAAAAAGGAACTCTAGTCTATATCCCAGATAAGGTGTCGAGGTCGATGGGGCAAGACTATTGAAAGGTGGGCCTTAAGGAATCCCACATCAGTCAACATGAGTTTATAAAAAGAGTGGTAGGACTATAGATGTAAATATCTTAGTAGCAACAAGTTTTATGGCAAGGAAATGTAATCATGGAAAAGGGAGTTTGTTTTATTCAGAAGGAGAACTGGAAAGGAAAAAATGAACTGAAAAAGATAAAAGAAATGATGTATGCTACTCAGAAAGATAGGCGTGTTAAAGCATGAAGGTTAAGGCAATGGAAGATGGCTTCAACACAGGATGACTAATCAACTTTGAAGGAGAAATGGGGTAGTGTCACAGCGTGAAATTTGGTAAAATGCGGAAATGATAGTGTATCGGCATGGTCGATGTGTAACAACAAACATCAAGATGTGCAAAAGGTTGTTGTGTAACAACAAACATCAGGATGCACAAAAAGTTTCTGTGTATCAACAACATGGTTCTTTTGAGTAACAACTCCTTCAAGCTGTCTAGCAAACATGTTTTTTCTAAAAGATGTTGTGATTCTTGAAGATCAATGTGGCATGGAAAATGAGTGTCTTGTTCCTGCAATCAGTCTTTTAGCACTAATCCTGCAATCAAAACTTCGTGAGATCATCACAAAACATAAAATGCAAGAGATAAGTACAAATGCGAGCTAATTGAGATAGAAAATAAATGCAATTATACCTATTGTTCGCACTTATTCGCTTCATCATTGATTTCCGCCAAAGTGACTTAAAAAAAACAAATGAATGTTAAACATGAAAACATGAATTTATTATTGTTTTCAAGAATGTTTTAAAACTTCCAATTGTAATTTTTATATATTTTTCCAATTTTTTTGTTTGTTTGTTGTTATTATGTTTGGTTTAAAAGCACTATACATATTTTTTTGTATTTTATTTATTTGTTTGTTTTAAGAAAAACAAAATAAACAAATAAATAATTGTGTAGAACAAACAAACAAATAAATCTATTTTATTTCAATGGTGATCCAAGTGTTCTGGTTAGATCAATGGTAATGAATATATTTATCCAAAAGAAAGCATGCACAGACAACCGTGACCCAAATGATGCTCCAGCTAAAAACAAAAAATAAAATGCAGATTATGGAAATCAAACCTGATCACAACAAAATGTTTTCAGGAATCCAGAACTCAAGTTAGACTGGCGTGAAGGCAATGTAAAGGAATGTTGTCAAACAATGCATCCGCAAGACCACTTGCCAAGTTGGTGGCACCAGGACCATAAGTTGTAATGCAAACAACGACCTTTCCTGTAGGTCTGGCATACCCCTGTGCTATATACTTCTCCTTGTTCATGGCGACAAAGGACATTTTTTTTTTTTATTGTCTTGAATTGAGTAAGTGCCTGGTGAATTTCCATAGATGCACCTCCAGAATGGCTGATACCCTCCTTCATCATCGATCTTACCAATCAGATGGAATCCTGAACAAATTCTCCTTCACAAATTCACCATTACTTTTCCATCGCTACGCGCAACCCAAACAATAAGCAAAGATAACACCTCACCTTTTAGTTCCCAGTTGTTGGTAAGTTTGGAAGAAGATTGTTTGATTCACAAATTCCCACAGAACTTACAATGCCATTGGATTTATGATGATTCACATCAAATAAAGACAGATCTGTTGAAGGTAATTCAGAGTTATAAATACCGTTGGTTTGATTTTCATAATGATGAACTGCCCAAGTCGGGAACAATGTTGCCAGTGTCTTTGTATCTTGAAATATCTGACAGTTGCATCTAATTCCACATTTACTTGACTGGGTACTGAGCCACTTAATTCTAATTTTCTTTTAAAGTTTCAGTGGCCTGATTAATGCTCACAGACCTTATAGGCTTTTTAATTGCTTCACAGCTATCTCCTACAAACTCATCCACAGGTGTCGAGGGTCCAAATACCCTTTCTGTTAGCAATGTTGAGGTCCCCACATTTAATGAGTTCGCATCATTCATTGAGTTCCCCGATTCATGTAACTTGATGACCTTTCATCATCAAATAAGAAATTTCCAACAGGATTTGAGCAAGATAAAGTAGAAACAAAAGCACAGGATGAAACCGTATCAATAACTTGCACACGATCGGTTCTAACTGAGAAATCTGTGGGGTCTTCGGAGTCGTTCCATATAGCCATGAGACTTTTATTTCATTGTTCCAATCTGGAACAATCATCTACGACTGAACACCCTTTTGGGATATCAACTAAAACATGTCCCGACCTCCCAGATGTTGCGAGTTAAATGGCCTCTCATCATTCGCGCGAGGTATTTGAATCATTCGGAAGAAAGGTGATAAAACCGTATATAATTTGAGTTGAGCTGGAGCGCAAGGAAAGCCGCCATTCAACTTCTCAAAGTGTCGGGCCCATTTTTTTTAATCGCCTTCTCCCAACACGATTTTCTCTGCTCATTCTCCAATATGTCAAATGATAGCAGGGAATCGAGCAGATTATTTGTCCATGCTTGCAGGGATAAAAAGAATCACTGACATGGGATTGCTTTCATTTCAATCAGGGATACACCCAGTGAACACATAGAACGTGAGGATTGCCAAATATCTAGATCACGCTAACTAAGAGAACATCTACGTCCATGTGAGCCAAGTCTCTTCAACAAGCACTCGTGAAGCGTCCACTATTCCAATTTTGAGAAACCCATCAACTATTCGATTGAGCAAGGGATTTCCCAAATCACCACACCCACAGTAGGCGAATGAACGTTGGCAATTTTTTTTTTTTCATGAGGCATCTTGTCAGGGGATTCTGAATCAGCACGGAATTGCAATGATTTAGGAAGTACAAAGAATTTCAAAAACTATAAGGACCTTGGATCCCCACGGAGATTCTCCAACCAATAATATAAATTAAATACAGAAAACCTGAATCATCACCTATATAGACGGAGATTAATCCAGTCATAGGTCACTCATTCAAGTCATCCCAAGCGGAAAAAAAACAAACGGTGAGCCAACCTTGGCATACGACATAGTCTTCATCAATTCATGACAATTGCAATGTTGGCCATCGTGAATTTAGCAGTAAAATCATGGGTGTAATTCCGGATGCGTTTTCTTTGATTTTCTCGGGAGTCAATAAGAGATTATTGATTGTAGGCATTATCATTTGCACAAAGAAATCTGGAGTGGCCACATCCAATTCATTAATGGCATCGATTTTTATTGAAATGGACTATCGCTGAGGAACTGGACCAATCGTGAATTAATCGGTGCCGACGTATTTGGATATCGACTTGTGGATATGCAATCATGATCATAATTTGTTTCCTATTCATCGGTCAATCCCTTCTAAAATGTAACTGCCTAACTATACTTCCAATGGTTGCAGCTTCACCACTGACATCTTGGCCCAAAATTAGTTCACATCCAGATCATATCTAGATCACATCTAAAACATTCACGCCTACTCCATCTGATTGTCGATCTTGTTTCTTCAATAATTAGCACTTGTTGTAACACCTCCAACAACAAGACCATATGTAATTTCCAATGAAACTAATTTTCCCTGAAGAGTCATGTAGTTGCCACCTCATGAAGCTGCCTCTACCTCGCCATTTTTCAAGACTGATATCTCAGTTTCTTGGGTTCCCTGGCCCAAGTTTAAAAAAAAAAAAAACAACAACAACATCCATCCATGAATCTTCAGCTTCTTTTTCCAAGGTATTTGATGAAATTGTCTTATACGTACTTTACACGTATTCCATTAGGCAATTTATTGTCGTAGATCTGGTATCCAATTTGAGAACGCACTTCCGATCTGCAAAATCTACCAAATTCTAAAGAAAACTTTTAAATTTTGCATCATGTTTTCCACGCATAATGAATAGTTCCACACGACTTAGAAGCTTTCATGCCACTGTAGAAAAAAATAGATTCAAACCCAAAAAAATGACTTTCTTCTTTCTGGGAATGATGAGATTTCCAATATGCAATAACAAAACATTTAAAAGAGCATTTTCATAGTTCTGAAGAAGTCATTAGAGAGAACTGATTGTACTACATATAGACATTTTGGATGAAGAATCACTACTTATTTTGAATTCAGATGGTGTTTTTCAAAAATGGTGCTTGTCAAGCTAACACAACGAGGTATTTGTGACAGATAGATTGGTCTAATACGCATCCGGACACATTCCCTTTATAAAAACTATGATTCATATATGATGTGTAGGTTGTAATTCAAGGGGTGTTGCGGCAAATCAAATCAGAAATGAACAGGCAACTTCAAACAGGAAACTATTGCATCAGGAAACAAATTTTTGCACAGTTTAAATGGATTTCCACCGACCATGTTTTAGCATTGTTTCATCCTTCCCCGACAGTTCAGTAGGGAAAAACTCATGAATTTGCAGACAATTTATTGTTATATATATTTTTTCGTTTTGTTTTATTTTATCCTAATGCCACTATTGTTTTATTGTTTGCAGATCACTGGTTACAGAAAAAAAAACCCGTCACTATTTCAGCATATGAAATTTTGCTGTAACAACGACTGTCTCAGCATGTAAAAATTTCACTGTTTCAGCATGATGTAACATCATGTAAAATTTTTGTTGTATCAGTATGCTGTAACAACATGTAAACTTTTTGATGTATCAACATGCTGTAACAACTTTTAAAATTTGGTTTTGTTTTATTCGTCTAAATTTTTTTATTGTGTTTATTTGCAGGTCAAAGGATGGAAGAAAAAAAAGAAGAAAACATTCATTCTTGAAATCAATGAGGCATCATATTTTCTGATCCTCGCGATCGCACGAAGCGCGGAGGAGAGCATACTTATTAAAAAAATTAGAGCAAAAATGTTGTTTTATTCATTAGCCTACCTACTCTATGCTAATTAGAATTAAAAATTGGTTATGTGTAGGCAAATTTCCAGTGGAGCCAAGCACACAACAGTAACATCAATATGTTCATGTACAATTTTTCAAATGAAAAATAGAAAATTACCTGAATAAACGAATTTTGTTGTTGTAACGACAAACTAACTAAGAAATAAAATTTATTTGATCGAGTGCTTACCTGGAACCATTGCTCGATAATGCTTTCATAGGCGCGTTTTTCCTCACTCAGATGTTGCTGTAACTCCTCTTCATCTTCCTCAATCTCCTGCTCGAATTTTTACTCGTCATCTAATGTGTAGGAGTCTTCAGATCTTGAATCCTCGTTTGTTGTTGGAGGAGTGTTTGAATCTTTAATTGTTGTCAAGATCTCCTCTTCCTGAGAAGAGGAGATCCCAACTTTAGCGAGGATCTGAGTGAGTAGTTCCAAGCTAACATTCATTGTTAAAACATATTGAAAAAGGGGTTCTTACAGCACCCAAAAAAAATAAAAATAAAAATGAAAATCATACTTGCTGAAACACATACTCTCCACAGTTGTAGAAAACACACTTGCTACAATTGAAATTCATACTTGCAGAAAATGAAATTTGCGTAAGTTGAAATTCACACTCTAGAGTTGGCAGGGAGAACATGAGGAGTCTCCACTCAAGTAGATTCTATGACCCCTTACCAACACATGCAGACACACTTGCAGTAAATCAAACTAAACTTCAATCCATTGTGCTTCCCCGGCAACGACGCCAAAATGTTAGGCAGAAATATTGTCGTTTAATTCCATTGTAGTATTTTCCCAACTATTTAATTTTTCAATCCGAGGTTCGTAGGATTACAAAAGACACACACTATATATGCAGGATTGAAGTAGAAGTAATCTAATCTAAATTGTTGAAATGAAATTAATCTAGGAAAGCATTGAACGACTAACTAGGAAAGCAAGAAATTAATCTAGGAAAGCAATACAACATGTGAAGAGTTGAATAACAAAAGACATATGTGAGCTCACACAATATATCAATCTCAAATTATATTACAAGAGTCAAATGACAAAGCATGAAAGAATAACAAAGTTAAGAATCCCCTTCTAAGACTTCAAGCTGATCTAAGTCTAATCTCTCATCTCTAACTCCAACTTCCCAAATTATCCATTACAGGATGTCTCACCACCCGAATGATATGATGCCCTTCATGAAGAGAGAACACTCTCTTATATACATGAGAGTCTTGAAGAGTGTCATAATTAAAAATCCACTATTCTCTCAACTTATTCCTTCAAATCCTCCACTCATATCTTGGATAAGATATCCTATCAAAATCTCCGTGATCTTCTCCTTTGAATATTCTTGAATGATTGTCCCAAATATTCTTCAAATATTCAAAGCTTGAAGATGAAATTCGAATTTGAGGCTAGGTGGTAATATTTGATTTTGTTGAAATCTTCACATATGCCTGCACACATCATCAAACTCATCCAACCTTGATATATAATGAAAATATGTCACTTTTCTAAGATCTAATCACAAATTCACTTATAATACTAAAATGAATACAATGGAAAATAATAAGGAGAAACCCAAGTATCATTATGAAAATGGTATGATGGAAGGTTAATGGGACGATGAAATGTAAGGAATAGTGAAGGAAAAAGAGGATATAAATGTGACATTTCTGAGGCCCAACATGCACCCACTTCGCCTCAGCACGTAAATGTTAAATACACTAAAAACTTATGACTACAACAACTAAATTTCAGAAATTTCATTATTTTTTTTTTCTATTATTACTGCAATATTTCATTTTCTTAATGTTACAGGTGAATTTCATAGCTTTTATTGATTGATTTATTGTGTCAACATCTGGCCAGGGTGACCGTGGTAGAAAATCATCCGCTACATCTCTCTAGGGTGACCGTGGAAAGGCATCCACTGTGCCTCAACAGGTAAATGTTAAATACAATAACAACTTATGACTACAACAACTAAATTTCTGAAATTTCATTATTTTTTTTATTTTTTTTCTGATATTACTCTAATATTTCATTTTTTAAATGTTATAGGTGAATTTCATAACTTTTGTTGATTGATTTATTGTGTCAACTTCTGTCCAGGGTGACCATGTCCGAGTTTCACCCGCTACATCTCTCCAGGGTGACCATGGAAAGGCACCCACAGTGCCTCACTAGGTAAATGTTAAATACATTAACAAATTATGACTACAACAACTAAATTTATGAAATTTCATTATTTTATTTTTTTCTGATATGACTCAAATATTTCATTTTTTAAATGTTACAGGTGAATTTCATAACTTTTGTTGATTGATTTATTGTGTCAACTTCTGTCCAGGGTGATCGTGTCCGAATTTCACCCGCTACATCTCTCCAGGGTGACCATGGAAAGGCACCCGCAGTGCCTCATTAGGTAAATGTTAAATACAGTAACAACTTATGACTACAACAACTAAATTTCTAAAATTTCATTATTTTTTTTATTTTTTTTCTGATATTACTCTAATATTTCATTTTTTAAATGTTACAGGTGAATTTCATAACTTTTGTTGATTGATTTATTGTGTCAACTTCTGTCCAGGGTGACTGTGTCCGAGTTTCACCCACTACATCTCTCCAGGGTGACCGTGGAAAGGCACCTATAGTGCCTCACTAGGTAAATGTTAAATACAGTAACAACTTATGACTACAACAACTAAATTTCTAAAATTTTGTTATTTTTTTTTCTGATATTACTGCAATATTTCATTTTTTTAATGTTAGAGGTGAATTTCATAACTTTTATTGATTGATTTATTGTGTCAACATCTGTCCAGGCTCCCACAGAGGATATTGATGAGGA
>JZKD02S0709942.1:60663-92987 GCA_000966675.3 Picea glauca | reverse complement strand
GAGGATGAAATATATTATTCGACAAACCCAATGACAACTGTAACAAAGGCCTTGAAGAAGGCTAACATGGAATATCTAGGTTTGATTAGCAAAAGACCCCTGACACAGGAGGACAAGGAAAGAATTGTAGAGATACAAACTAAAATAACTAATTTTGGGGTAAGTGACATCTTTACATATTTTTATTAGCTATGACAATTTCATATCTGTTTTTTAGTTTTATATTTTGTATATGATTTGATAAAGAAAAGTTTTATGTTTGTATAAGTTTTTAAACCTCATGCGTGGGGAACTTGTCGATCCTACAACTGCTATAGGTAGCAGTGAGGGTCCAATGCAAAAAAAGTACGACATAGCAAAGTGCAACTGAGGCTTTTTGAGCCTCTTGGGGTTCCCCTAGAATCCATTGATGAGTGGGGTGATTTTGATCGGCATAACATGCCAGAGAATGATGAGTCGGAGCCTGGGACTCCACATGATGACTCCAAAAAGGAACATAGTGTAGGTGTACATGATACTATTATGCATGGAGCAAAACGAATTAAAATCAATGGATCACTAGATGTGACCTTTCTGGTGGATGACGCATATGTTCCGATAAAGATTCAAAAGACTGCAGGTAATTGTCCCATTAATTGATTCATTTTTTTCATGAAATTGAAATGGACATTTGTTGAGATTATTAATTGATTAATGGATAACACCTTACTGAAGGAAACAATGTTTTCTATAGAAACTTATATGACAAAGCATTGGAGTTGTTTGGCCCCACCATTCGCACACAATGGAATGGCCAAGATAGCAAAAAGAAAGATGATTTAATAGATCACATGGTAAACTTGTTCGACAACACTTTCAACAAGAAAGTGGTTACAAAATTGGCCGAAGAGAATTTAAAATACACCAGGGCCCAGTATAGGGATAAATTACAAATAGACCTCAAGCACGAGCGCCCTCCCATGGTTCCCAAGAAAGAGTGGAAGGCACTAATAGAGGATGAAAAGAAGAAATTGTTTAAAAAATAAGGACGACAACCACGAGTTGGTCAAGAAAGGTACAACACATGTCATATTATCAGTGAAATATGAGCTTTTATGTTTTTCTTTCTTGTTTTAAGTAACAATTCCGATATGGAAATTGTTTTCAAAAATTCCATATGTAGGCTACCAGACACATCCATAGCAACAAAGGCCAGAGTGGAAAAACACAGCCAACATAAACTAGGCCATGGTGGATATGGAAAACTCAAAGCCCGAATAGTAAGATTTACATGATTAACTGTGGTTAATATTTATTTAACAATAGCGAACAAATATATGTTTTTGTTATTGGTATTTTTAATGGTGTTATGCATTGCAGTTAAATATGTTCGACACTACTACCACCGAGGAGGACCTGAAGCTTGGTTACAAGCATGGTTTTAAAAGTGTGATTGAATATAGAAAAATTTTGGGCCATACTCCTATCTCCCCAGCCACGCAGGTAAATCAAATGAATAAGGAAACCGTAGTAGCATGCTTGTAAAGTCTATTCATATTTTATTATATCACCCTTAACTAAGTATTTATGTTTGTTTTCAAGCAACAGTGCTACCGCAGTAGTGAAGGTGGTGACACATGGAGCGCTTATTTCGTCGATGTTTCCATGCACACCTGGATCGTGGATATAGCAACGAAATTATTCCAACGAAAAAAAATCTCGGCTTTCGTGGAAATTGCGACGGATAAGTGTGGCAATATCAACGAAAAATCGTCGCAAATTTGGTCATATGTACTAGTGCCATAAAATCATCAATATTTAACCCTCAAAACATGCAAATAAACACACATGTAACTCTGTAATATGCCTAGGGTATGTGATCACAGACCTGCATACCTTCCTCAACTTTAGAAAGAAGAGAATAATATCTTCATCAAACTTTACCTTAGTCTCACGAGACTAGTTTTTGGATTAGACACAAACCCTAAATTTCAACAAGAATAACTTTGTACCTATAATGAAAAATTGTATGAAACTTGTACCCAATATTATTAAATATCTTCTCTGAAATTCCTCCAAGTTTCACTACTTGGAGCATCCAAGAAAATGAGTTATAACAAAAATGGTAGACCTTGCCGAATTCTGGCTTTTTCTAGAGAGAGAACTTGTAGAGCATTCCACACGTGGAATATTTGATATCTAGATCTGAAAATCATACAAAACATACTAAGGACTATACTTTATCCAATTCATTTGGTCTCACTAAATTTTGATACTTTATGAAGAAGTTATGATTGTTTTACACGAAACACTTGTTTGAGACTAGTTTTAGGACTAGCCAAAAACCCTATTTTCCATAGAGTATATCCAAAAATAAAACGATCAAGAAGTTTAAATTGTTACCATAGGTATCTTGACATGTATTATCAACCCCCTAAAATTTTTTCTATCTGAAGCATTCTAGAAAAATATTTATAGCGAAAATGGTAAGATTACCTTTAAATAACATACCTTAGAACACATCATCACAAAACTTCATCCTCCCTTGGAATTTCACCCTTATTTACTTCATATTTCCTATGAAATTCACCTCATATCTCCTTGGTTACCTCAGATAAGAATCACTTACTCACATATAATATATTCAATAAAATGTGTGTGTGAATGTACTTATGAGTGACTTCTTGAGGTGTATATATATTTTTTCTAAGTAACCTATTTCCGTAACTTTAGGGATTCTTGAAATTTCTTGTTACAACCACTTTACCCTTTCATTAATGACTTACAACCAATAAGGGGATTATTAACCCATATTGTAAAAAATTAGGGGCTTATTAACCCAAATTTGGGGCTTCCAACGTCATGACCGTATAACTCCTCAACTGTGAGGAACCACGTGGTGTACCACCTATCACTGGAAATGACATGATGTGCACCACTCATATATGAGTGTATTACATGCATTTACCTTGTATTTCATTTCCATATTCATCAACCAACTTTGGGGCCCATAGCCACACCTTTGGGGCTTCATGTAGACTTCATCAAATGCACCCATCACAATTGCTGACATCAACCACTCTATCAATGACAACTAACACACCATCAATATCAACCACATATCTAGGGCTTCCAGACTTCTCCAAAGGTTGACATAAATCTCCAAGAGTTGGCATCAATGACAACCAACTTTCCAAACCAATTGTCCAATAATGTGGTATTTTACTTAAGCTCCATATTTAATATTACAAGCTTAGCTCACAAGTATTGAAATAAGTTGAGACTAAAAATAAAAGAAACTAAATGAAATAAGATACAATGAACACAAGATGTGCCTTGGAAAACCTAGTATGGTAAAACCCAACCAAAATATCAGGGTTATGCCATGCTCTTTTCTTCTTAGATACGAAATGGAATTACAAAAGAAAGGTGAACTCACTATGGAGTTGCCATGGACATTGTGGATTATATGGTTGCTACATGATATTATACTTTTTTTGTTCTACTGCAATGGAAATATCCTATTCCCTTTATTTTCTCAAGTATGGAATATTAAATCAATAAAACCATAATGGAACCCCTTCCTTTCCTAGTGGCCTCGTAGTTAACATGTCTGGATAGACATATAAGGTTATGGTTAGGTTTTTGCACACCTTAACTCCCAACTAGGGTTTCAGTTTTGGACCCTCTATAATCTTCTAGAAATTCCACACATGATGAGCTCCACATGTGTGAGTGATGGGATATATTGTGGCATCCACTTAGTACCATGGTGGTTAATAGGATACACCAACCTACGAGGGGAATAAATTCCTCATACAAACTTTGATTAAGGTGATGTTTTCACTATTGGAAAGCTCTTGATTTGTAGAATAACATTGAGAGGCTGTGATATTTGTTCCTAATGTTTTTACCCCAATTCACCAAAATAGGACATGCCCCTAAAATGGGTCCTATGAACCTTTACCTCCATTTTTTCCACCCAAAAAATACCAAAATAGATTACAAATTATATAGTGATCCATTTTGGCTCTCACACACATGTAACTATTCATTCCACCTTCCTTCCCATAAGTGAGAGTGAGATACTTCTCATGGATCATAGCCTCAACAACATTTTCTCACAGAGAGTGAAACATGTCACAAGTGGGGAGGATAACATTATCCTCCCTAACCACCTGAGCTAGACCCAATTAACAATACAAACACGCATGCACACACACACACACACACACACACAAATTGGTTTGATGATGAGGATTCATCACTTGTTCTTCTTCCCCTCCTTGTTTTGGGCATTTGTTAATCATTTTGAGTAGACATTTTCTATCATTAAATAATGTTCAATTATATCATCATAAATCTTTTAGTTTTCATCAATTTTTAACATAAGTACATAAAGAAATCTACATCGTTGAATGATGCAAATTCCATAATATATGTGAATGAAACCATATGCTCTTAAACAAGTACTATTATTTAATAGTGCAATAACAAAGCCTAATTTTAAGAGTTGAATTTGTTTTCAATGAGAGAACTGAGATGTTTTTGTTTTGTTGTCTATTAGTTTTGTTTTGATTTTGTTTTGAGTGATACTTAGAATAATCATGTTAACCTTTGTTTCTATTATTTCAATATTGACTTGATTTTGAATTGGATTTAATTCAGGAGAGACTAAATGGGTAGACACTTCAAAAGCAAGATGACCATTTATTGCATGTTTATTATCAAGTTTAGAGACATCACCAAGCTATGTATGTTTTAGGAATTTATTTTTTATTAGAGTTGGAGGGTCATTAGGTGCATAACAATGAAATCCATATAAATTGTTTGAAGGTTTTGCAAGATCTCCATGTGCAAACCAATAATGTAGAGGATAGACAACTTCACACTAAGGGTGTTTTGGTTGTTGGAGAGGTTGGATACCCATCTCATCAAATCCAATCATGATATTAAAGGGGGAGGGGAGTTTGTTTTTATAGTGATATCATTAATACTTATCAAACATATAAATACAATTTCAACCATGAAAATATTTCAGGTCATGACAAAACATGCAAATATTTTGTTTTCCAATAACTTGATGATTTTTTTTGTTTAGTCATATCCATGTTCTTATCTATTTTCTATCAAAATGTATTGATGAAGCATGTAGAACTAAACACATGTGAGTTCAATTTTAAAAAATATATGAAATCAATATTTCATTTCACTCTTAGAAATCTAATCATCATTCCCAAGTCAAATAACATGACATGTGATCTTAAACTACTCCACTATCCAACCATTTTTTTAAATAAATTTTAATTATTTACAATGAGGAGTGTGTAGCAATAAAACTAATTATGAAGAATAAATGTAGACTAATATACCTCAAGATTGAAAATTACATACATATGTATCAATCAATGGATAAACTGAAGAGATGGACACCACTTATATATTAGCAATCGCATCAAGAAACAAATTGCAAAAGTACATGTTTACTAACATTTATAAGTGATAAAGAAGTGGAATCTTATCTCATGCAGAAGGAAATAATCAACCATACTTATTGACCTCTTAGTGATTATCAACCTCTTTATCAATTGCAAAAACAAAGAAAGATTGAACAATAAAGGCACTTTAAATGAATGGATGTTTTTTTTGCAACAATTTCACTTGTCTATCAAATACAAAAAGGGAGTAACCAATAAAATATTGAATATGTTTTCTATACCTCCAATAGGTTTTTTTTTTTACAGATTTGGGTATTATGATGAAGTTTGATCCATTCACACATGAAGTTTTCAAAGACTAATATGAAGGTAATTAAGATTTTGGTGACATCTACAAGAAACTAACAATCCAAAAAAAGGAGACACAGCATAACAATCAATTATTTACATCAAGAATGGACTCCTCTACAAATTAGGAAAGCTATACATGTACAAGGGGGTGTTATTCCTCTCATTTTTTTTGAGCATCAATGGAATTTTTGTAATAGACCTCCTCCAGTACAAAAGAATGTTACCTAAAAATGCAAGTTTTTTTTTTCTTTTTAATATAAGTCATAAGTAAGGTAATCACAAGCCCATCTAGATAGAGTAGGAATCACAACAAGATAATTTAATAAAGGAACAATACATTGTAATACAATGTATTCAATAATTTCACTAAGCAGAAATGAATATATGCTTAGAGATTATGGCTCTAGATGATGAGAGCTTACTGGAAAGTTTAACATTGTGCTCAGATGAAAAAATATATGAGAAACTCTAGCATTTGATTAACGTTTTGTCTATACCTACTGTGGTAAAATGGAAATACTTTTGTTGCAATATTAGAAATGATAATTAAAATATGATCAATATCTCGATGATACAACATGTCATTCATAGTGAATTATGAAGGTATTTCACGACAACCTTTTGTATAGTCAACCTTGATTGATAAAATCCATGTACTAGATGGATGTTTTGATGATATTTCTTGCATTAAATGTGATATCTGGTAATTATTTATTATATTTATTCGTGCATGCTAGTGACTTTGGTTTTGTTGATAAATCATGATAAGAATATTCATGATGTTTTATTGTTCTACATGTGCTATGCGTTGAGATGATTATCATATTCATGATTTTATGCTATCTTAAGACTCACCTATGGTATCTACATAAGATGTTATATTAAAATGTGGTCCCATTTATTTATGTTGATGGCATGATGATCCAGGTGGATATTGGTGGCCACCCACCTTTTCCAACTGGCTCAAAACAATTTTCTGGCAATTTACTAATTTTAGCAGCTTTTAACTTCTGGGGCCATTTTGAGGGCCTAAATGAAGGTTTTTTGGGATCAAGATTCTCAAAGATAGGAAAACGCTCTGATTGAGCCCCCAAAATGAATATCCTCTATGATACCTTTGCAACGAGATATCATGCGCCCCAAATAGAGATCATATGCCAAAGTTATGTCACCAGGAAGTTGATACACCAAACTACCCAAAATGGGGTCCACAAAACTGTTGGATTTTCATCTTCCGGGGTTAGGTTTTTGTATTTTATTTATGATAAAAAGGCCTTTTGAGCCTCATTGTAAAATCACCTTCTTGTGAATGTGAGTAGTGGACACATCTCTTCTTAGAGATAAGCTGCCACCATTCTAGAGAGTCTTTCACTCTGTATTTTTACAGTCTTTGTACATTTTTGCTCATTAATAGAAAATTGTGTATTATTATATCTTTGTGTTTATGGTTTTATCTATGATAAAAAAAATTTATATTATTGGATATTCGAGATATCTCTATACATTTCTTTATTATATCTCTGCTCTCATTTCGTGCCAAAAATAATCTGGATCAGTGGTATCAGAGCAGGATGCTCTTGATCGTTTTTCAATGCATGTCCCCGATGAGGTCCAAAGTATAGAAAGTTGGGTCTCGATATTGTCTCTCTTGAATACAATCACTATCGCATGTCCAAGAAATCATCCATGGTGGAATAAAAGAAAAATGACAAAGCAGACTATTCTATTAATCTGTTGCTTGAGAAAGATCTCACGCGACAGAGGGACAAGATGATAGAGATTTTTTCCCACATACTTCAATGCCTACCGATAACAACAGGCGCATATTCATCAAGAAACCACTTTGTAAGTACCTCTCCTTTCAAGGTACAAGTTAATTTTGATATTCCCATATTTTAAGGACAGATAAATGCGGATACCTTAGAAAAATGGTTAAATCTACTAGAAGGTTATTTCTCTGTTCATAATTTCTCCGATAGGGAAAAGATCACCTTCACACTCCTTAAGGCTCTTCCCAATGTCAAACATTGATGGGAAACTTACTGGGAGAAAATTTCCACAAAGGAGTCTGGAATATATGGGGTCGAACCCACTTGGGATTTTTTTGTGGATGCGGTAAAGGAACAATATTATCCTGTTGGAAACTGTGAGGACCAGTACATGAGATGGACCACATTGCGGTAAGAAAGGGGCCAATAAGTTCCATATTTCACCAATACCTTCCATACCTTGCACACCAAGTTGGGTATCAAATACTTCGAACGAAATTTGGTTCTGAAATACCGTGGGGCTCTACATAAATACATCCAAATTGAAATGGATTTCCTGGACATCTCATCACTCGGTTCTGCTTATCAATATGCTATTAAAATTGAGAATAAGTTTAAGCACCAGAACAAATGGGAGTTCAGGTCTAGTAATCCGCAACAACCAAAGCAGGATAAAGACAACCCTAACAAACAACATCCTAAAAACTAGTCCAAGCCATAGGAAAAGAAGGGTCATGAGAAGATGACGAAGGAAACTGGAAAATGGTGTGATTTCCACAAAATCCCCTCGCACAACACCGATGAATGTCCCTAAAAACCATCATTGGTGGCTGAGATCAAATACCATGAGCCAAACCCTGATTCAAAATCTGATTTTGAAAATATTGGTAAAAGACAGATCATCGATGCATACCCCACTCCTATTGTCACGACTGCAACAATTCAACTAGAAGAACCAACAGATCCTGAAGAGGGGGAGCACCTTTTTCATCTACAGATGTGGGTGAAGGGGATACCGCTGCATTTTATTGTTGATAGCAGAAGCCAAAATAACCTCATCTTAGTAGAGGTCATCAAATAGTTGGTATTGTCGACAACACCACACCTACAACCATACAACATTGGGTGGCTTCGCCAGGGACGAGATATCCATGCCAGCCAGCAGTGTCGATTGTCATATGGAATCCAACCCTTCAAGGATGAGGTGATGTTTCCCCACTGGATGTTTGTGATGTTCTCTTGGTCCAGCCATATATGTGGAAGTGCCATGTTATTTATGATTCTCGACCCCGTAGTATCATTGTTACTCTGGGAGGTCATCTCTATAGGATACCTGAGGTAATTATAACTACTATCCCACCTAAACAGTGTCTCAAGGTAGTATCTCATGCTACAAAATTCAACTTCTTCACAATCTGTTCAAAAGGTGAACATAAGGACACTACAACCATGACATCCTCAGACTAAGCACCTTCTATCCAAGAGAAGCAAGTCGACAAGATTGCAACAAAGTGTAAATATTCCTTCTGCACACAAGAATCTGATGTATCCATACTGGTTAAAAATGTCCAACCCTTCCAGCCACAGGTTTGTGACAATCTTCAACAATCTAAGCAACGCAACTTCTCCAACAAGGCAAGCAACTCATCAAGATGCAGATTCAACAAACGCTTTTCCCTCTCCCCCGGGAACTCAACGCAATAGAGACCATTGCTTACTAAGGAGGGAGAATTGATCCAGGTGGATATCAGTGGACACCCACCTTTTCCAACTGGCTCAAAACAATTTTCTGGCAATTTTGACAATTTACTACTTTTAGCAGTATTTAACTTTCGGGGCCATTTTGAGGGCCTAAATGAAGGTTTTTCAGGATCAAGATTCTCAATGTTAGTTGAAGGCTTTGATTGAGCCCCCAAAATGAATCTCCTTGACGATACCTTTCCAACAAACTATCGTGTGCCCCAAACAAAGATCGCATGCCAAAGTTACGCCCCTATGAAGTTGATACATCAAACTACCCAAAATGGGGTCCACAAAACTGTTGGCTTTTCATCTTCCGGGGTCAGGGTTTTGGATTTTATTTATGATAAAAAATCCTTTGGAGCCTCATTGTAAAATCATATTCTTGAGAATGCGAGTAGTGAACACATCTCTTCTAATAGATAAGCTGCCACCATTCTAGCAAGTCTTTCACTTTGTATTTTTACAGTCTTTGTACATTTTCGCTCATTAATAGAAAATTATGTATTATTGTATCTCTGTGTTTATGGTTGCATCTCTGATACATTTTTGTTATATTATTGGATATTCAAGATATCTCTGTACATTTCTTTATTATATCTCCACTTTCATTTCATGCCAAAAATAATCTGGATCATTGGTATCAGAGAAGAATGCTCTTGATCGTTTTTCAGTGCATGTCCCTGACGAGGTCCGAAATATAGAAAGTTGGGTCTCGAGCTTGTCTGTCGTGAAGACAATCGCTCTCGCACGTACAAGAAACCCTCCATGTTGGAAGAAAAGAAAAATGACAGAGCTGACGATTCTATTAATCTGTTGCTTGAGCAAGCTCTCACGCGATAGAGGGACAAAATGATGGAGAATTTTTGCCACATCCTTCAATGCTTGTCGATAAAAATAGGCGCATATTCATCAAGCGGTCACTTTGGAAGTACCTCGACTTTCAATGTACAAGTTAATTTTTATATTCCCATATTTGAAGGACAAATAGATGCAGATTCCTTAGAAAAATGGTTAAATCTGCTAGAAGGTTATTTCTTTGTTCATAATTTCTCCAACAGGGAAAAGATCACCTTCTCACTCCTTAAGGCTCTCCCCATGTCAAACATTGGTGGGAAACTTACTCGGAGCAAATTTCCACATAGGATTCTGGAATATATGGGGCCGAGCCCACTTGGGATTTTTTTGTGAATGTGGTAAAGGAAAAGTATTACCCTGTTGGAAACTATGAGGACCAATACATGAGATGGAACACACTGCGGCAAGAAAGGGGCCAAGAAGTTACGAAGTTCACCAATACCTTCCATACCTTGCGCACCAAGATGGGTATCAAAGACTTCGAACGACATTTGGTTCTGAAATACCGTGGGGTTCTACATAGATACATCCAAACTGAAATGGATTTTATGGACATCTCATCACTCGGTTCTGCTTATCGATATGTTGTTAAAATCGAGTAGAAGTTTAAGCACTAGAACAAATGGGAGTTCGGGTATGAAAATTTGCAACAACCATAGAATGATAAAGATGGCCCTAACAAATAACATCTTGAAAACCAGTCCAAGCCACATGAAAAGAAGGGTCACAGGAAGACGAAGGACACTGGAAAATGGTGTGATTTCCACAAACACCCCTGGCACAACACCGATTAATATCCATCAAAGCAGTCATTGGTGGTCGAGATCAAAGAAAAGGAGATGAACCCCAATTTAGAATCTGATTATGAAAATATTGGTAAAATACATATCATCGATGCATACCCCACTGCTATTTTTATGACCGCAGAAATTCAACCAGAAGAACCAACAAATCTTGAAGAGGGGGATCGCCTTTTTCATTCATAGATGTGGGTGAAGGGGACCTTGCTTCATTTGATTATTGATAGTAGAATCCAAAAGGACCTCATCTCAGTAGAGGTCGTCAAACATTTGGGATTGTCGACAACACCACACCTGCAACCATGCAACATTGGGTGGCTTCGCGAGGGACGAGATCTTCGTGTCAGCCAGTAGTGTATATTTTCATACGACATCCAACCCTTCAAGGATATGGTATTATGTGATTTTTCCCCGTTGTATGTCTATGATGATCTCTTGGGCCAACTATATATGTGGAAGCACCATGCTATTTATGAGTCTCGACCCCGTAGTGTCATTGTTACTCTGGGAGGTCATCTCTACAGGATACCAGAGGTAATTCCGACTATTGTCCCACCTAAACAGTGTCACAAGGTAGTATCTCATACTACAAAAATCATCTTCTTCACAATCTGTTCAAAAGGTGAACATAAGGACACTACAACCATGACAGCCTAAGACCAAGCACCTTCTATCCAAGAGAAGCAAGTCGACAAGATTGAAACAAGGTGTAAAGATTCCTTCTATACACAGGCATCTCATGTAGCCATACTGGTTAAAAATTTCCAACCCTTCCAGCCACAGGTTCTTGACAATCTTCAACAAGACAAGCAACACAACTTCTCCAACAAGGCAAGCAACTCATCAAGATGCAGATTCAACAAACGATTTTCCCTCTCCCCTGGGAACTCAACACAATGGATACCATTGATTCATGAGGGAGGATTGACCTATGTGGATATCGGTGGCTACCCACCTTTTCCAACTGGCTCAAAACAATTTTCTAGCATTTTTGGCAATTTACTATTTTTAGCAGTTTTTAACTTTTGGGGCCATTATGAGGGCCTAAATGAAGGATTTTTGGGATAAATATTCCCAATGATTTTCAAAGGCTTTAATTGAGCCTCCAAAATTAATATCCTCGATTATACCTTTCCAACAAGCTATCGTGCGCCCCAAACGGAGATCGTATGCAAAAGTTACGCCCCTAGGAAGTTGATACACCAAACTACCCAAAATGGGGTCCACAAAACTGTTGGATTTTCATCTTCCAGGGTGAGGGTTTTGGATTTTATTTATGATAAAAAGGCCTTTGGAGCCTCATTGTAAATTAATCTTCTTACGAATGCAAGTAGCGGACACTTCTCTTCTTAGAGATAAGTTCCCACTACTCTAGCGAGTCTTTCACTCTGTATTTTTACAGTCTTTGTACATTTTCACTCATTAATAGAAAATTGCGTATTTCTGTGTCTCTATGCTTATGGTTTCATCTCTGATACATTTTTGTTATATTATTGGATATTCAAGATATATCTATACATTTCTTTATTATATCTCCGCTCTCATTTCGTGCCGAAAATAATCTGGATCAGTGGTATCAGAGCAGACTGCTCTTGAACGTTTTTCAGTGCATGTCCCCAACGGGGTTTGAAGTATAGAAAGTTGGGTCTCTATATTTTATCTCTTGAATACAATCACTCTCGTACGTCCAATAAACCCTCCATGGTGGAATAAAAGAGAAACAACAGAGCAGACGATTCTATTAATCTATTGCTTGAGCAAGCTCTCACTCGACAAAGGGATGAAATGATGGAGAATTTTTCCCACATACTTCAACGCATGCAGATAAAAACAGGTGCATCTTCATCAAGCGACCATTTTGGAATTACCTCGCCTTTCAAGGTACAAGTTAATTTTGATATTCCCATATTTTAAGGAAAGATAGATGCAGATGCCTTAGAAAGATGGTTAAATCTGCTAGAAGGTTATTTCTCTGTTCATAATTTCTCCGACATGGAAAATATCACCTTCGCACTCCTTAAGGCTCTCCTCCATGTCAAACATCGGTGGAAAACTTACTAGGATCAAAGTTCCACAAATGAGTCTGGAATATATGGGGTCGAGCCCACTTGGGATTTTTTTGTGGATGCGGTAAAGGAACAATATTACCCTGTTGGAAACTATGAGGACCAGTACATGAGATGGACCACATTATGACAAGAAAGGGGACAAGAGGTTCCAGATTTCACCAATACATTCCATACCTTGTGCACCAAACTGGGTATCAAAGACTTCAAATGACAATTGGTTCTGAAATACCGTGGGGCTCTACACAGATACATCCAAACTGAAATGGATTTTTTGTACATCTCATCACTGGGTTTTGCTTATTGATATGTTGTTAAAATCAAGCAGAAGTTTAAGCACCATAACAAACGGGAGATCGGGTCTGCAAATCCGCAACAACCAAAGTATGATAAAGACGGTCCCAATAAACAACATCTCGATAACCAGTCCAAGCCACAGGAAAGGAAGGGTCATGTGAAGACAAAGAAGGACACTAGAAAATGGTGCGATTTCCACAAAATCCCTTGGCACAACACTGATGAATATCCCTCAAAATAGTCATTGGTGGTTGAAATCAAAGACAAGGAGTCGAACCCTGATTCATAATCTAATTCTGAAAATATTTGTAAAAGACAGATCATCGACGTAGACCCCACTGTTATTGTCACGATCGCAACAATTCAACCAGAAGAACCAACAGATCCCGAAGAGGGGGAGTGCCTTTTTCATTCATAGATGTGGGTGAAGGGGACCTCACTACATTTTATTGTTGATAGAGTAAGCCAAAAGAAACTCATCTCAGCAGAGGTCGTCAAACAATTGGGATTGTCGAAAACACCACACCCACAACCATACAACCTTGGGTGGCTTCACCAGGGACAAGATCTTCGTGTCAGCCAACAGTGTTGATTGTCATATGACATCCAGCCCTTCAACGATGAGGTATGTGATGTTGCCTCATTGGATGTCTGTGATGTTCTCTTGGGCCATCCATATATGTTGAAGCGCCATATTATTTATGAGTCTCGACCCCGTAGTGCCATTGTTACTTTGGGAGATCATCTATACAGGATAGTAGAGGTAATTCTGACTACTGTCCCACCTAAACAGTGTCACAAGGTAGTATCTCATACTACAAAATTCAGCTTCTTCACAATCTGTTCAAAAAGTGAACATAAGGACACTACAACCACGATAGCCTCAAACCAAGCACCTTCTATCCAAGAGACGCAAGTCGAAAAGATTGCAACAAAGTGTAAATATTCCTTCTGCACACAAGCATCTCATGTAGCCATAATGGTTAAAAATGTCCAACCCTTCCAACCACAGGTTTGTGACAACCTTTAACAAGCTAAGCAACGCAACTTCTACAACAAGGTAAGCAACTCATCAAGATGCAGATTCAGCAAACAATTTTCCCACTCCCTTGAGAACTCAATGCAATGGATACCATTGCTTCCTAAGAAGGGAGGATTTATCTAGGTGGATATCGGTGGCCACCACCTTTTCCAACTAGCTCAAAACAAATTTTTGGCAATTTTGGCAATTTAATATTTTTAGTAGTTTTTAACTTTCGGGGCCATTTTGAGGGACTAAATGAAGGTTTTTCAGGATCAAACTTCTTAATTATAGAAAAAGAATCTTATTGAGCACCCAAAATGAATCTCCTCTATGATACCTTTCCAACGAGCTATCGTTCTCCCCAAACAAAGATCGTATGCCAAAGTTATGCCCCTGGGAAGTTGATACACCAAACTACCCAAAACGGGGTCCATAAAACTGTTGGCTTTTTATCTTCCGAGGTTATGGTTTTGGGTTTTATTTATGATAAAAATTCCTTTGGAGCCTCATTTTAAAATCATCTTCTTGCAAATGCGAGTAATGGATACATCTCTTCTCAGAGATAAGCTTACACCATTCTAGCAAGTCTTTCACTCTGTATTTTTACGGTCTTTGTACATTTTCGCTCATTAATAGAAAATTGTGTATTATTGTATCTCTGTGTTTATGGTTTCATCTCTGAAACATTTTTGTTATATTATTGGATATTTGAGATATCTCTGTACATTTCCTTATTATATCTCTGCTCTTATTTCATGCCGAAAATAATCTGGATCAGTGGTATCAGAGCAGGCTGCTCTTGATCGTTTTTCAATGCATGTCCCCGATGAGGTCCGAAGTATAGAAAATTGGATCTCGAGCGTTTCTCTCTTGAATACAATCATTCTCACATGTCCAAGAATCCCTCCATGGAAGAAGAAAATAAAAATGACAGAGAAGACAATTATATTAATATGTTGCTTGATCAAGCTCTTACGCGATAGAGTGATGAAATGATGGAGAATTTTTCCCACATCCTTCAACGCTTGTCGATAACAACAGGAACATCTTCATCAAGAGGCCACTTTGGAAGTACCTCTCCTTTCAAGGTACAAGTTAATTTTGATATTCCCATATGTGAAGGAAATATATATGCATATGCCTTAGAAAAATGGTTAAATATGCTAGAAGGTTATTTCTTTGTTCATAATTTCTCCGACAGGGAAAAGATCACCTTCGCACTCCTTAAGGCTCTCCCTTGGGTCAAAAATTGGTGGGAAAATTACTGGGAGAAAATTTCCACATAGGAGTCTGAAATATGTGGGTCGAGCCCACATGGGGATTTTTGTGGATGTGGTAAAGGAAGAGTATTACCCTGTAAGGAACTATGAGGACCAGTACATGAGATGGACCACACTGTGACAAGAAAGCAACCAAGTAGTTCCCGAGTTCACCAATACCTTCCATACCTTTCCCACCAAGTTGGGTATCAAAGACTCCAAACAACATTTGGTTCTGAAATACCTTGGGGCTCTACACAGATACATCCAAACTGAAATGGGTTTTCTGGACATCTCATCACTCGGTTCTACTTATCGATATGATGTTAAAATCAAGCAAAAGTTTAAGCACTAGAACAAATGGGATTTCAGGTCTACAAATCCACAACAACCAAAGTATGATAAAGACAACCCTAACAAAAAACATCCCGAAAACTAGTCCAAGCCATAGGAAAAGAAGGGTCATGGAAAGACAAAGGACACTGGAAAATGGTGCGATTTCCACAAAATCCATTGGCACAACACCGATGAATATCCCTCAAAACAGTCATTGGTGGAAGATATCAAAGGCAAGGAGCCGAACCCTGATTCAAAATCTGATTATGAAAATATTGGTAAAAGATAGATAATCAACGCAGACCCCACTGCTATTGTCGTGACCGCAGTAATTCAACCAAAAGAACCAAGAGATCCTGAAGAGGGGGAGCACCTTTTTCATTCACAGATGTGGGTTAAGGGGACCTCAATGCATTTAATTGTTGATAAGGAAAGCCAAAAGAAACTCATCTCAACAAAGGTCATCAAATAGTTGGGATAATCAACAAGACCACACACGCAACCATACAACATTGGGTGGCTTCACCATGGATGAGATCTTCATGTCAGCCATCAGTGTAGAATGTCATACGACATCCAACCCTTCAAGGATGAGGTATTATGTGATGTTTCCCCATTGGATGTCTGTGATGTTCTCTTGGGCCAACCATATATGTGGAAGCGTCATGTTATTTATGAGTCTCGACCCCGTAGTGTCATTGTTACTCTGGGAGGCCATCTCTACAGGATACTGTAGAAATTTCAATCCAAATTATGTATTGCCTGGATTCTCCTGATCTAACAATTATATGCCACTGTTAAATACATAATCGCTTCTACAAATATTATTGCAGAATTTAAAACACGATCGCCAATTACAATATCAAGAAGAAAGATCAATCACACATAACACAGATGTTTTACCGAAAAAGGATACAGCTAAAAACCCCACTATCATATATTATGTATATATCATGGATCATGAAACAATCTCATACAAAAATCTAATCCAAGAGCTCTCAGTACAATATACAATCGTCTCATGCTGTCATACGAAAATTAACAAATTCATGTGCCAATTTACTGCCTCCAGACAACCTGCCTCCTCTGCACAATCCCTGCAATGGAAAACCTGCAAACAAATTTGAATTACTCTTGCCTAGGCTACACATTTCTCATGGGCACATCCACTCTGTGTGTGATTGCATGAATGCACTCACTAATGTCAAAATTGATAGTCAAACTGTCCCTTTCACTTGTTATCTCAACTGGGTCTCCACTGGATCTGACATGCATGTATTTAACAGTGGTAAATCTTCAATTGCATGTGAGATCACTGATTGTGAATTAATTCACTGATCTCTCACTAGTGTAAGTTCAGTTATAACTAGTACAACTGAGCTTAACTCACTTAACTAAGTTAAACTACTTCACAAATCACATAACTACACATCCAACACTGTTACAACTTAGAATCACTCAGTTACAACTAATTCAACTTGGATGTCCCACCAATCAACCTTTGAACTCGAATTTCCTATAGCTAACTGATTTTCCATTTCAGTTAACTATTTTCAAGTAATTATGAGATAATAGATTAATATTTATTGTCCAATTTATTTAAGGGAAAAATAAATTAGACACACATTTATTGTTGACTTTTCAACAGATGCCAGAGGTAATTCCGACTATTTTCCCACCTAAACAATGTCGGAAAGTAGTATCTCATACTAAAAAATTTAGCGTCTTCACAATTTGTTCAAAAGGTGAATAGAAGGACACTACAACCACGACAGCCTCAGACCAAGCACCTTCTATCCAAGAGAAGCAAGTCGACAAGATTGCAAAAAAGTGTAAAGATTCCTTCTGCACACATGCATATCATGTAGCCATACTGGTTAAAAATTTCCAACCCTTCCAGCCACGGGTTCGTGACAACCTTCAACAATATAAGCAACACAACTTCTCCAACAAGGCAAGCAACTCATTAAGATGCAGATTCAACAAACAATTTTATGTCTCCCCCAGGAACTCAATGCAATGGAAACCATTGATTCCTCGGGATGGAGGATTTATCCAGGTGGATATTGGTGGCCACCCACCTTTTCCAACTGGCTCAAAACAATTTTCTGGCAATTTTGGCAATTTACTATTTTTAGCAGTTTTTAACTTTCATGGCCATTTTGAGGGCCTAAATGAAGGTTTTTTGGGATCAAAATTCTGAGTGATTTCCAAAGGCTCTTATTTATCCCCCAAAATTAATCTCATCGATGATACCTTTCCAACGAGCTATCATTCTCCCCAAACGGAGATCGTATGCAAAGGTTACGCCCTCGGGAAGTTGATACACCAAACTACCCAAAACGGGGACCACAAAACTGTTGGATTTTCATCTTCTGGGGTTAGGGTTTTGTATTTTATTTATGATAAAAAGGCCTTTGGAGCCTCATTTTAAAATCATCTTCTTGCGAATGCGAGTAGCGGACACATCTCTTCTCAGAGATAAGCTGCCACCATTCTAGCGAGTCTTTCACTCTGTATTTTTATAGTCTTTGTACATTTTTGCTCTTTAACAGAAAATTGTATCACTGTATCTCTGTGTTTATGGTTGCATCTATGATACATTTTTTCTATATTATTATATATTCGAGATATCTCTGTACATTGTTTTATTATATCTCTGCTCTCATTTCGTGCCAAAAATAATCTGGATCAGTGGTACCAGATCAAGGTGCTCTTGATTGTTTTTCAGTGCATGTCCCCAAAGAGGTCAGAAGTATAGAAATTTGGGTCTCGAGCTTGTCTCTCTTGAATAAAATTGCTCTCTATCATCCAAGAAACCCTCCATGGTGGAAGAAAATAAAAACGACAGAGAAGACGATGATATTAATTTGTTGCTTGAAATCTCTCACGTGACAGAGGGATGAAATGATGGAGAATTTTTCCGACATCCTTCAACGCCTGCCGATAAAAACAGGCACATAATCATCAAGCTGCCACTTTGGAATTACCTTTCCTTTCAAGGTAAAATTTAATTTTGATATTCCCATATTTAAAGGACAGATAGATGCAGATGCCTTAGAAAATGGTTAAATCTGCTAGAAGGTTATTTCTCTGTTCAGAATTTCTCCGACAGTGAAAAGATCACCTTCACACTCCTTAAGGCTCTCCCCCATGTCAAACATATGTGGGAAACTTATTGGGAGAAAAGTTCCACACAGGAGTCTGGAATATATGGGGTCGATCCCACTTGGGATTTTTTTGTAGATGCGATAAAGGAACAATATTACCCTGTTGGCAACTATGAGGACCAGTACATGAGATGGACGAAACTGTGGCAAGAAAGGGGTCAAGAAGTTACATAGTTCACCAATACCTTCCATACCTTGCGCACCAAGTTGGGTATCAAAGACTCTGAATGACATTTGGTTCTAAAATATCGTGTGGCTCTACACTGAAATGGATTTTCTGGACATCTCATCACTCGGTTCTACTTATCGATATGATGTTAAAATCGAGCAGAAGTTTAAGCACCATAACAAATGGGAGTTTAGGTATACAAATCCACAACAACCAAAGTATGATAAATATGGCCCTAACAAACAACATCTCGAAAACCAGTCCAAGCCATAGGAAAAGAAGGGTCACGGAAAGATGAAGGACACTGGAAAATGGTGCGATTTCCAAAAAATTCCCGAGAACAACACCAATGAATATCCCTCAAAAGAGTCATTGGTGGCTGAGATCAAAGACAAGGATTTGAACCCTAATTCTGAATATGATTCTAAAAATATTGGTAAAATACAGATCATCGACGTAGACCCCACTTCTATTCTCGCGACCGCAACAATTCAACCAGAAGAACCAACAGATCCTGAAGAGGGGGAGCACCTTTTTCATTCACAGATGTGGGTGAAGGAGACCCCGCTGCATTTTATTGTTGATAGCGGAAGCCAAAAGAACCTCATCTCAACAGAGGTTGTCAAACAGTTGGGATTGTCGACAACACCACACCCGCAGCCATGCAACATTGGGTGGCTTCACTAGGGATGAGATCTTCGTGTCAGCCAGCAGTGTCAATTTTCATACGACATCCAGCCCTTCAAGGATGAGATATTATGTGATGTTGACTTGCTATATGTCTATGATGTTCTCTTGGGCCAGCCATATATGTGGAAGCACCATGCTATTTATTAGTCTCGACCCCGTAGTGTCATTGTTACTCTGGGAGGTAATCTCTACATGATAGCAGAGGTAATTACATCTATTGTCCCACCTAAACAGTTTCACAAGGTATTATCTCATACTACAAAATTCAGCTTCTTCACAATCTGTTCAAAAGGTGAACAGAAGGACACTACAACCACGACAGCCTTAGACCAAGCACCTTCTATCCAAGAGAATAAAGTTGACAAGATTGCAACAAAGTGTAAATATTCCTTTTGCACACAGGCATCTCATGTATCCATACTAGTTAAAAATGTCCAACCTTTCCAGCCACAGGTTAGTGACAACCTTCAACAAGCTAAGCAACACAACTTCTCCAACAAGGCAAGCAACTCATTAAGATGTAGATTCAGAAAATGCTTTTCCCTCTCCCCCGGGAACTCAATGCAATGGAGACCATTGCTTCCTAAGGACGGAGGATTGATCCAGGTGGATATTGGTGGCCACCCACATTTTCTGGCAATTTTGACAATTTACTATTTTTAGCAGTTTTTAACTTCCGCGGCCATGTTGAGGGCCTAAATGAAGGTTTTTCGGGATCAAGCTTCTTAATAATAGGCGAAGGCTCTGATTGAGCTCCCCAAATTAATCTCCTCTACTATACCTTTCCAACGAGATATTGTGCTCCCCAAATGGAGATCGTATGCCAAACTTACGCCCCTGGGAAGTTGATACACCAAACTACCCAAAACCAGGTCCACAAAATTGTTGGCTTTTCATCTTTTGGGGTTAGGGTTTTGGATTTTCTTTATGATAAAAGGCCTTTGGAGCCTCATTGTAAAATCATATTCTTGCGAATGAGAGTAGAGGACACATCTCTTTTCAGAGATAAGCTAACACCATTCTAGTGAGTCTCACTCTGCATTTTTACAGTCTTTGTACATTTTCGCTCATTAATAGAAAATTGTGTATTACTCTTTCCCTATGTTTGCAGTTGCATCTCTGATAGATTTTTGTTATATTATTGGATATTCGAGATATCTTTGTACATTGATTTATTATATCTCCTCTCTTATTTCATGTCAAAAATAATTTGGATCAGTTGTATCAGAGCAAGCTGCTCTCGATCATTTTTCAGTGCATGTCCCTGACGAGGTCCGAAGTATAGAAAGTTGGGTCTCGAGATTGTCTCTATTGAAGAAAATCTCTCTCACACGTCCAAGAAACCCTCCATAACAGAAGAAAATAAAAAAGACAGAGTAGACGATTCTATTAATTTGTTGCTTGAGCAAGCTATCACGTGACATAGGGATGAAATGATGGAGAATGTTTCCCACATCTTTCAATGCCTGTCAATAACAACAAGAGGATCTTCATCAATCGACCACTTTGGAAGTACCTCACCTTTCAAGGTACAAGTTAATTTTGATATTCCCATATTTGAAGGACATATAGATGAGGATTCCTTAGAAAAATGGTTAAATCTACTAGAAGGTTATTTCTCTGTTCATAATTTCTCTGACAGTGAAAAGATCACCTTCACACTTCTTAAGGCTCTCCCCCATGTCAAACATCGGTGGGAAACTTACTGGGAGGAAATTTCCACAAAAGAGTCTGGAATATATGGGGCCAAGCCCACTTGGGAGGTTTTTGTGGATGTGGTAAAGGAACAATATTACCCTGTTGGCAACTATTAGGACGTGTACATGATATGGACCACACTGTGGCAAGAAAGGGGCCAAGCAATTCCAAAGTTCACCAATAGCTTCCATACCTTGAGCACTAAGATTGGTATCAAAGTCTTTGAAATAAATTTGGTTTTGAAATACCGTGGGGCTCTACACAGATACATCCAAATTGAAATGGATTTTCTAGACATATCATCACTCGGTTTTTATTATCGATGTGTTGTTAAAATCGAGCAAAAGTTTAAGCACCAGAACAAATGGGATTTCGGGTCTGCAAATCCGCAACAACCAAAGTATGATAAAGACGGCCTTAACAAACAACATCCCGAAAACCAGTTCAAGCCACAGGAAAAGAAGAGTCATGGGAAGATGAATAAGGACACTGGAAAATGGTGAGATTTCCACAAAATCCCCTGGAACAACACCAATGAATATCCCTCAAAATATTCATTGGTGGTCGAGATCAAATATAAGGATTTGAACCATTATTCAGAATCTGATTATGAAAATATTGGTAAAAGATAGATCATCGACGCAGACCCCACTGCTATTGTTGTGACCCCAACAATTCAACTAGAAGAACAAATAGATTCTAAAGAGGGGGATTGCATTTTTCATTCACAGATGTGGGTGAAGGGGATACCACTACATTGTATTGTTTATAGCGGAAGCCAAAAGAACCTCATATGAGTAGAGGTCGTCAAACAATTGGGATTGTCGACAACACCACACCCACAACCATACAACATTGGGTGGCTTCACCAGGGACGATATCTTTGTGTCGGCTAGCAGTGTCGATTGTCATACAACATCCAACCCTTCAAGGATGAGGTATTATGTGATGTTTCCCCGCTGGATGTCTGTGATGTTCCCTTGGGCCAACCATCTATGTGGAAGCGCCATGCTATTTATGAGTCTCGAACCCGTAGTGTCATTTTTACTCTGGGAGGTCATCTCTACAGGATACCAAAGGTAATTCCAAATATTTTCCTACCTAAACAATGTCGCAAGGTAGCATATCATACTAAAAAATCCAGCTTCTTCACAATCTATTCAAAAGGTGAAGAGAAGGACACTACAACCATGACAGCCTAAGACCAGGCACCTTCTATCCAAGAGAAGCAAGTCGACAAGATTGCAACAAAGTGTAAAGATTGCTTTTGCACACAGGAATCTCATGTAGCCATACTAGTTAAAAATTTCCAACCTATCCAGCCACAGGTTCGTGACAACCTTCAACAAGCTAAGCAGTGCAACTTCTCCAACAAGGCAAGCAGTGCATCAAGATGCAGATTCAACAAACGCTTTTCCCTCTCCCTGCGGAACTCAACGCAATGGAGAGAATTTATTCATATTGAAGGAGGATTGATCCAGGTGGATATCGGTGGCCATCCACCTTTTCCAACTAGCTCAAAACAATTTTCTGGCAATTTTGGCAATTTACTATTTTTAGCAGTTTTTAACTTCTGGGGCCATTTTGAGGGCCTAAATGAATGTTTTTTGAGAAAAATATTCTCAAATATGGATGAAGGCTCTGATTGAGACCCTGAAATTAATCTCCTTGACGATATCTTTCCAATGAGCTATCGTGCGCCCCAAACGGATATCGTATGCCAAAGTTACGCCCCGGGAAGTTGATACACCAAACTACCCAAAACGGGTTCCACAAAACTGTAGGATTTTCATCTTCCGGAGTTAGGGTTTTGGATTTTATTTATGATAAAAAGGCCTTTGGAGCCTCATTGTAAAATCATGTTCTTGCGAATGCAAGTAGCGGACACAACTCTTCTCAGAGATAAGCTGCCACCAGTCTAGTGAGTCTTTCACTCTATATTTTTATAGTCTTTGTACATTTTCTCTTATTAATAGAAAATTGTGTATTATTGTATCTCTGTGTTTATGGTTGCATCTCTCATACATTTTTGTTATATTATTGGATATTCGAGATATCTCGATACATTTCTTTATTATATCTATGCTCTCATTTTGTGTCGAAAACTATCTGAATCAGTGGTATCAGAGCAGGCTGCTTTCAGTGCATGTCCCCTACGAGGTCTGAAGTATAGAAAGTTGGGTCTTGAGCTTGTATCTCTTGAAGAAAATCGCTCTCGCATGTCCAAGAAACCCTCCATGGTGGAAGAAAAGAAAAATGACAGAGAAAATGATTCTATTAATATGTTGCTTGAGCAAGCTCTCACGCGACAGAGGGATGAAATGATGGAGAATTTTTCCCATATACTTCAATACCTGCCGATAAAAAGAGGCGCATATTCATCAAGCGACCACTTTGGAAGAACCTCTCCTTTCAAGGTACAAGTTAATTTTCATATTCCCATATTTGAAGGACAGATAGATGTGGATGCCTTAGAAAAATGGTTAAATCTGCTAGAAGGTTATTTCTCTGTTCATAATTTCTTCGACGTGTAAAAGATAACCTTCGCACTGCTTTAGGTTCTCCCCCATGTCAAACATTGGTGGGAAACTTACTAGGAGAAAACTTCCACAAAGGAGTCTGGAATATATGGGGTCGATCCCACTTGGTATTTTTTTGTGAATGTGGTAAAAGAACAATATTACTCTGTTGGCAACTATGAGGACCAGTACATGAGATGGACCACACTGCAACAAGAAAGGGGACAATAAGTTTCGAAGTGCACCAATACCTTCCATACCTTAAACACCAAGCTGGGTATCAAAGACTTCGAACGACAATTGGTTCTAAAATATCATGGGGCTCTACACAAATACATCCAAACTGAAATGGATTTTCTAGACATCTCATCACTCCGTTCTTCTTATCGATATGCTATTAAAATCGAGCATAAGTTTAAGCACCAAAAAAAATGGTAGTTCGATTCTACAAATCCACAACAACCAAAGTATGATAAAGATATCCCTAACAAGCAACATCCCAAAAAACAGTCCAAGCCACATGAAAATAAGGGTCACGAGAAGACGAAGAAGGAAACTGGAAAATGGTGTGATTTCCACAAAATCCCCTGGCACAACACCAATGAATATCCCTCAAAAGAGTCATTGGTGGTCGATGTAAAAGACAAGGGTCTGAACCCTAATTCAAAATCTAATTCTGAAAATATTGGTAAAATACAGATCATTGACGCAGACCCCACTGCTATTGTTGAGACCGCAACAATTCAACTAGAAGAACCAATAGATCCTGAAGAGGGGGAGCATGTTTTTTATTCACAGATGTGGGTGAAGGGGACCCCGCTGCATTTTATTGTTAATAGTGGAAGTTAAAAGAACCTCATATGAGCAGAGGTCGTCAAACAATTGGGATTGTCGACAACACCACACCCGCAACCATACAACATTGGGTGGCTTCTCTAGGGACGAGATCTTTGTGTCATCCAATAGTGTCGATTGTCATATGACATCCAACCCTTCAAGGATGAGGTATTATGTGATGTTTCCCCACTGGATGTCTGTGATGTTCTCTTGGGCCAACCATATATGTGGAAGCACCATGCTATTTATGAGTCTCGACCCCGTAGTGTCATTGTTACTCTGGGAGGTCATCTCTACAGATACCAGAGGTAATTCCAACTACTGTTCCACCTAAACAGTTTCGCAAGGTAGTAGCTCATACTACAAATTTCATCTACTTCACAATCTGTTGAAAAGGTGAACATAAGGACACTACAACCACGACAGCCTCAGACCAAGCACCTTCTATCCAAGAGAAGCAAGTTGAAAAGATTGCAACAAAGTGTAAAGATTCCTTCTTCACATAGGCATCTCATGTATCCATACTGGTTAAAAATGTCCAACCCTTCCAACCACAGGTTCGTGACAACTTTCAACAAGCTAAGCAACACAACTTCTCCAACAAGGAAATTAGCTCATCAAGATGCAGATTCAACAAACGCTTTTCTGTCTCCCCCGGGAACTCAACACAATGGATACAATTTCTTCCTAAGGAGGGAGGATTGATCCAGGTGGATATTGGTGGCCAACCACCTTTTCCAACAGGCTCAAAACAATTTTCTGGCAATTTTGGCAATTTACTATTTTTAGCAGTTTTTAACTTCCGGGGCCATTTTGAGGGCCTAAATGAAGGTTTTTTTGGATAACTCTTCTCAATGATAGAGTAAGTCTTTTATTGAGCCCCATAAATGAATATCCTCGACGATACCTTTCCAACGAGATATCGTTCTCCCCAAACAGAGATCGTATGCCAAAGTTACGCCCCGAGAAGTTGATACACCAAACTACCCAAAACGGGGTCCACAAAATTGTTGGCTTTTCATCTTCCGGGGTTAGGGTTTTGGATTTTCTATATGATAAAAATGTCTTTGGAGCCTCATTGTAAATTCATCTTCTTGCGAATGCGAGTAGCGGACACATCTCTTCTCAAAGATAAGTTGCCACCATTTTAGCGAGTCTTTTACTCTGTATTTTTACAGTCTTTGTACATTTTCGCTCATTAATAGAAAATTGTGTATTATTGTATCTTTGTGTTTATGGTTGCATCTCTGTTAGATTTTTGTTATATTATTGGATATTCGATATATCTCTGTACATTTATTTATTATATCTCCGCTCTCATTTCGTGCCAAAAATAATCCGGATCACATGATATATCGTACCTATTTAATTTTTATTCTTCCATTAATTATTAAGCTTTTCTATGGTACCTAATTATTGATGAATTGTTATTTTTTCATATAGTTGGTCAAGAGTGGGATGCACTACAATTATACATCACAAACAATCTTGATTGGATGAAGGTATGGATATAATGATGTATACAATGTTATGGTAGGTTATCATGGCAAGGAGTGGCTACATTGGTTAAAGAAGCTCATGATAATCAAGATACCAATATTACACGGGGGGAATTGATTTAGCACATGGTTTAAATGATAAACATGAAAGTATATTCACCCACATTTTTTTACTTATTTTCCATTATATTAATGTATGCGGTATGTTATTTTCTTAAAACATTTACTAAGTCTAAATATGTTTATTAATTGACAATGCATTTTTTACGTGTTGGGCATATTGCAGTTGAAACACCACAAGGCTATGTGGTGCAATGGACATGTTATGGAATATTTCCTCAGCAAATAGGAGAAATATACCTTGGATTATAGACCCCTATACCAATAAATAAACACTACAAGTGGACACTAACATCCCTTTGAATTCAGTTTAACCAATCAGAGAGAGAGAGGGAGAAGGGGTGTGATGCACTTTGTTTCGAAGTTTTTCCTCGCTGCTTACAATATGAGCTTGATCTCCAAAATATATGTCACAACTTGATACCTGCAATGGGAAGCAAAGAGAAACAAATATATCCTACTCTAGTCGATTAGGTAAAGCAAATTCATCTACGAATGTTGAAAGAATAGTAGACAAGCACATGCAAGAATACACAAGCTTGAAGGAAATAGGCCAAGTTTATTTAAATGAGAACCGAAAGAGAATACTTAAAAACCATGGATGATGATGCAATACTTATCCAAGCTCTCCTCGTCTACACCTTGCACAAATATACCAAGATCAGAGGTTTGATACCTGAAATCTTCTCATCGAGATCATAGGTTTGATATGCTCCAATCCTTCCCCCTTTTCACCTTGGAAATACCTCAATATATAGGATTGAGAGGCACAAAAACCATTAGAAAATGATACGTATGGTTGAGGATATGGATCCTTGATATTTGGATAATATCCTAAATTGAATCCCAAGCATGAGGTTCGAACACAACTAACCCAATCTGAAGGAGTTGGCCCATAGATTAAGGTGGAGGAGATTCCCCCTTTCTCTCAACAAGAATGGCACTCCTCCCCAGTCAGAGACAGGGTACCATTCACCAAAAGTGTCACTCCCTATACATGGGAAGAGGAGTATCGATGCTCACTACTCATGGACAGGGGGGTGCCACCCTTCATAAATTCTAAAAAATGGGTCGAATTTTCCAAGGAAAAAGTGTGTTTTGACCTAGAAAAGATGGGTTTCGTCCTCCCACATGAATTAGGGGTCGCGAACAATTGTTTTAATGGTTTCAATGGTTGGAGACACCTCACAAAGTGAATGTGACACTTGGGAAGGTGCATACGACACTTGTGATAGTGACTACGACACTTACTGAAGTGCATATGTCACTTTGCGACACTTAGGGTGTGAAACACAAATCTGACATTTTGATGTGTAAAAAATGCCCCCTAAAGTGTGAGGTCAGAAGATAAAATGATGGTCAAAACACTTTACAAATTCTTCAATGAAATGGAGTTGGAGTGGGAGAACGTGGTAGAAGCAACAAACAACCATCAAACAATATTAATATATGTTCCATTTCTGAGGCAGGCATACCTATGCTCGGAATACGAGATGACTCAAATCACGACCACCGACCAGTACACTACAGATCCATGGGGATATTGACTAAGTATATGGCCACCAGAGATACAATGTGGATCCATACCTCCATGACATGAACTGATCGTAGCCACGAAAAATACATAGTGGAGCTATGACATGACAAAACATAGCCACATATTAATACAATTTGGATCTATGTGATAGTATATATATCAGTAATACTGAAAATGTGGCGATTGTACTGAAATATTCTACATGTTCAAATGATCTCCATCGCAACCTAGGAAAATCACATAATAGAGTAAACACCCAACCAGGGTTTTCGTCCTGATCTCGATGTGGTACGAATCTATCCATGTGAATAGATGAATTGATTTCGAACATGGTAGAAACCACTTGATTATCAATCATTGATGTAAATTGTTAACAAGTGCAAGGGAAATCACCAATTATGTCAATGACTCCTAAGGTACCCTAGTAAATTCCAGCGAGTGTGAATAAATGAGATGAGTTCGAACACTTGTGGAATCATCCAATTAGAGGTCAATGATGTAAACCTATTGTTGGAAGAGAGGAGGTATGCCATTGAGGCATGTAGGTCCCAAGGTACTAACTGGTTTCTAAGTCTAATTCCCAGATAATGTGCTGAAGTCGACAGGAAAAGAATCGTCGAAGGAGGGCCTTGATGTGTCCCCCATCATCGACACAAAACTGACATAGGATAGTGATGTAACATGGTAAATTGAATGAGTATGGAATAACACAGGAAATGGAAACTGGTAATATTGCAGATGGATGGTTTGAAGTGAAACTTCCCTTGAACATTATGAAGCTCGACAACTAACTTGGCAGCATTGACTCGACGAGTACCAAGAACATAATGTGATGAAAATAAGAGCACTCTTCGACTGGAACGAAAAATTATGACGACACATGGAATTGGTATGACTCAAAGACATGTTGATTACACAATTGTAAGATGAGACAAATAGGTGCCATGTTCAAAGGCAACAACAATAGCTTCCATAAAGGATTCTGAAAAACTTGACCCACTTCCTTCAATTCCCCCCCCAACTAGATAGATGAGTACCTCATTATTTTTTAATGAGCATTAGGAGGATATCAAATACTCTATATAGCTCATCCTTCAGATGAGTCCCTCAATATATGTTTAATGAACCTAAAGAAGGAGGGTTTTGGTCCCATATGGGTCTTGGAGATTGGACTCACATAGGTCCTTCGATGCATAGTTTTATGAGACCAAAGAAGGTAAAATTGGTGGTTTTTCATGTTTAGAGAGTTTGAAAAGAACTTAAAGGTGAATCCATGGATGAATTTTTCATAAATTTAGTCTCCCAAGCCCAAAAAAAGTGTAAAACAATACATGGGAGAACTCTTCTAATCATGCTTGATTAGAGTAGTCATTTTTCATAATTAGTCTCGCAACGCTGAAAAAGATATAAACTACCACTCGAAAGACGCCCTTTCAAACCTTTTAACAAGTGTGAAAGGAAGAAAGCTCACTGGGCAATCTTTTCATGTTTAGGGAGTCTGAAAAGAGATTAAATGAGACTAAAAAGAGTTCCCAATGTAATTTCCAAAGGTTTCGAATGTGACCCATGGATAGTTGGTACTTTAACCCCAACTGCCCGATGGAAGCTAGTGGTTTTTCTCCAGCATGATGTCTGGACACTGGAGATTCCCCCCCACCCTAAGCTTCATTTCATCCACCGACGCTGAATTTGTCACTGATTTTTGTACCAGATGGAGAAAAAGGGTCAACAGACAGAGGCAGGTGAAAGGAATGTTAAGTTACGAGATCGACTCAATATTTACGAGATCTAGCAATAGACTCGACTCAACGAGAGAGGCGAACGTTTCATTTTGTAATGAGCTTGACAAATGAAAATAACTATGCTCGTGACTAGGTACTACCAAAGGATTAGATAATTCTACGGTAGGTTTCATTTGTATACAAGCTTGAAACTAGAAACTATGCTTGAGGTCCTTTGTTTCATTTTTTAATGAGCTTGATATAGAAATGAGAACTTTGCTCGACCCTGGTTTCATTTTCTAACGAGCTTGAAACGGAAATGAGAACTTTTCTCGACCTGGTTTCATTTTTTAATGAGCTTGAAATCAACAAATAAACTATGCTCAAGGCCCTTTGTTTCATTTTTTAACGATCTTGAAATTAGCAAATAAACTATGCTCAAATACCTCTACTTGATCATGGCTTCCAAGAGGATGATGCTTTGGAAGGAATACATGTCAAGGGATAAACCTCAATCATGGCTTCCAAGAGATCTTCACTAGATGGAAAAACCACACTCTGGAAGGAATACATGTCTAGGGTCGCGATAGGGGTATGGATATCAAGATATAATAACCTTATCGAAGAGATCAACATGTCAACTATCAGATCTAAAACAAAAGAAGGGAGAGATTCCTTCTCATTCTGAGTTGAATGTGTGGGATAGGTTGCCACATAGTTAACCTGCGATAGGGTGGATCTTGCTAGCATGTAAGGACCATTCATGGAATTCAGATGGTTGATTATTGTATGAGGGACAATGAATGAAAGTTGGTCTATGGTCACCATGTTTCTATTGTAAGGGAAACACATCAAACGAAAGAATGTAGACACAACAACGTTCATAGCATAAACATAGTCTCGCCCGGGGAGAAAATTAAAATCGAGGGGGTTGTGGACTACCATCACATCAATAAATATAGTTTTCCCTCTCAAAGCAACATGAACTTAAGGAAGGATCCCCAAAGGTTGAGTAACTCTTCTGTTAAAAGCCAACAGATTCTGAGTCACCGACGTAAGTGGAGGAGAACCTAAAGCTTGTCAAACAATTCAGGATAAGATACTAAGCAATGCACCCTCATCGACAATAGTTTGATGAACATCCCTACCACAAACCTGAACAGTGATTTGGAAAGATATATAGGAAGGGAGACGAGATTCCGACAGTGCACCCAAGTCTAAAAGAATGCCCTCATTACTAGGAGGGGGTTTTGTTGGAACGGGTGTAGTGCCCCATATTTCAGAAGAATATGTAGAAATAGGAAAGACCTAAGAAACATCCTCACTCTTCAAAGAAGGAGTGGGATCGACCAAGGGTGGTATTTGATCGACGACTTTAAATTCATTCTCCAAGGGGAGAGTGGGATCGATTGAAGTTGAAATCAGACCAATCACATGATCAACCGACTCAACTGATAATTAAACTGGATGGATCATCTAATCAACTGGATTGACTAGTTCATCAACCAATGGCAGTTTGGGAGAGAGTTTACAGTAATATGTTGGAAGTTGTTGTTGGACATTAGCAATATTTTCCAACATATATGAAGCTTCATACATGCGAGGACAAAGGTAGTTGCGGTGAATCTCCTTACATAACAAGCAAGGAAATTTGACTTTACCCTTCTTACTTCCAACCTGATTATCACTAGTTGTGGGTTTGTCACCAACATGACCTGCAACGATTGGCGACGTGGGTTGATGACCTCGAGACCACACTTCTACAACCTTGGGAATACTAGGGCAATCCTTAAGAAGGTGGTCACCTTTACAAAACTTGCAAGGGAATTTGGGTTTGCAATGTGTCTCGGTGGACTTGTCGACATTATGAACACTCCCAGCATGATGAACAGTAGTTGGTTGAAACATAGTTACCAACTTAACAAGAACTCTATAGAGTTCTCATTTTTCTGGGGGTCAAATTTTTTACCTCGTTTTAAAAATGGTGCTATCGGTAGCACCCCCCCTCCCTTTTTAGATGGTTTTTGGACATTTAAATTTTTTGATCCATAATGTTTCCACATTTGTTTTTTCAATGCTTATTTTTGCATCTATTTTCAAATGTTTCAATTTTATTTTATTTTTATTTTTTTACCAGCAATGTTTTTAGTGATTTTTCCATGCTTCTTTCAGTCTTAAAAATATTTTTTACCATTTACTTTTTTGAAATTAAAATTTTTCATATAATTGTGTCTCCTTAATTAATTTACAGTTCTTGATTTTTAAAATATACTAGAGAAATAACACTATTTTTTAATATATAGCAAAAAATTACAATTTAATTTTTTTTCTAAATTAAAAATTTAAGAAAAACTAAGAAAAAAGAAAAAAAAAAGAAATTTAAAAAGAAAAAAGAAAAAGAAAATTAAAAAACAAATTTGTATTAAAAAACTGATTAAAAAAAACTT
>JZKD02S0709942.1:13392-60382 GCA_000966675.3 Picea glauca | reverse complement strand
TTTTTTTTTTTTTCATTTATTTTTAGCTTCTTTTATTTTTCAACTTTTTTTTAAATTTGGTTTTTCAAATTTTTTAATGTTTTTTTTGTTTTTTTAATTTGTCTTTTCAATATTTTTTTAATTTCGTTTTTCATATTTTTTTGAAATGTGTTTTTTTATTCATTAAAAAAAAATTGCGAAGATTTTCTACTTTCCCTTTATTTGCTTTTTAATGTCAATTTCAAAAAACAAATTATAATTTTTTTCAAGTGACAATTTAGGATCCAAATTTGAGTTTTTTTATTTGCATATTCTGTTGTCAAGGCTACAGTTTCAATTAGGTCGTAATTAGCTATAATTTAATGTTTTGAAAAAACATTTTTTTTTATGTGACATCATTTTTTTTTTTTGTAAGTTACTGTTAAAATCTATATTACTTGGAGGAAATATAATACAAAATGGGGATCTTGATCTGCCTAAAGGAAACCAAACCAGGGGACCCTTACTGATGGTTCTAATAATCAAACCTGGAGGTATTTGGTCTGCCAAAACTTGGAAACCAGATCAGGCCTCCCTTATCAAGTCTGAGAAACATAGTCACAAAAGAGCTAACTAACCGCTCCATTAAACAGGAAACATAGTGTATCACAAAATTTAACTTCCAACTTCTACTTCCTGGGCATAACTGCCATTAAAGCTAACAAAAAACACATACCAAAAGATAAGAGTCACTACAACACCTGGGGATGATCCTTCGCCCCACCCGCTTGGCCCTTGTTGTCCTCCTTTGGGGATATTGTTTTGGTTATTCTGATCTGGACTGGTACTCCTTGTCCATATGTTGGTTTAATGTCCATATGGTGGACGTATCTCAGGTGAAGGTGGAATTGTGCAGCCAACTGCTCTTGCTTTCTTTTTTGGTCCATTTCAACCTCCACTAATAGCTTGAAAATAGTTTCTAGACCGCTAAGTCAACGCTCGATCTTGTCCAGCATTGTTTTAACCTCACAGTGGTCTTCCTGTCGCGTCTCCTCCTGATCAGATTTAACTTTTCCAATCAACATCTTGGTAAACCATGTAATATCTATCGTTTTATGGTAGAGGGTCTCCCTAGGATGCATAGCTCCTAGGTCTGTCACCCATTCAGCTTCCTGTGCTATCTCTCCCCACTCTTTACTGCTCCGCTCCTCCTTAATTTCTTCTTCCCACTTGTTGATTGGTTCCCTCCCCTTCGGCGATACTAATGTCTGGAAGGTGTTCTCTGCCTCTCTCACAGCCTGCTCAATCCTAGTCAAACGTCTCGAGCTTTCCGGGAAATCCTTCCCCTGTGGGTTCTCTTTCTCTGCGTATGCTTTAAGCGTGCCATATTTCTTTGTCTACACGAGACCCTACACTGGTAGTTCGCCCTATACCTCACTTCACTCCTCTCCTTATTTGCTCTATTCCTAAGACTATAATTTTTCTTTCTCGCTACCACCTTTTGGTTGCACTCATGTTTACGAGACCTCTTCTTATAATGTTCCCTTATTTGCGGTCCTATACCTCCAACCAATTCCAGTCTGAGGTGGTGAAATCTCCCTTGATTATTTGTTGGTAAGGCTGGATGGGCCATGATGTTACGATCTCATCCTCTATCCTTGCCTCTACCCCTACTTGCGTTGTAGCCAAACGCTCTTGGCCCCGTACTTGTCCTGGGGCCCGATGATCCTTCCCTAGTTATCACCATCTCCTCATCCCTTAACTTGATATGAAATTCCAGCCTTCTTCTTGGTCGTTCTACCTTGCTTTCACCTCTAAACTTGCTACTGGATCGTACTTGTGTCCATCCGCCCACCTTTTGCTTATCATGTTCCCACATGATAATTGGTGACCAGGTCATGTTGTAACAATCATATTACTCCTAGGTCCCACATCGATTCGAGAAGCCTCGCGCCATCCTCGATGTGAAACTCATCTCTAAAACTGCCACCGTGATCTCGTACCGCAAGGTGGATGCAGTCCAATCTAAGTTTCCCCCTGGGGATGTTGGTCCAGACCTCATCCAGTTACTGTCCCTCCCTGTTAACCCCCTCATTGGCTAGCCTGTCCGCCAACGTATTCATCGTCCTGCGAATCCATCTAAACTCTACCATGTTTAGGGTTCGCAGACGATCCTTGATATTTTGAAGGGAATGCACTAGATGCCAATTCCTTTGCACCTTTCCCACCTTGGTACCATACTAGAGTTTCTTCGTAGTGTTGATAACCAGAGTCGAATCTCCTTCCACGATGGCATTTGTCATTCCCTCTCTGTGTAGAATTTCCAGGCCGAGTTTCAAAGCTCCAAACTCCGCTGCATTATTTTTTGAATTACCTATGCTCCCAGTATATAGGCTAAGGATTGTCCCTCCACTATCTGTTATTACTCCACCAGCTCCTCCCACCTTCAGGTTTTCTTTCGTCGCCCTGTCAAAATTCATTTTAATGAATCCTATCAGAGGAGGAGCCCAGGTACTGAATCTTGTCTAGATCTACAGATCTCGGGCCACAAGTATGCTATCGCCCCACTCTTTAAGATGGAACAATTCCACAATTTGTAAGTCTTGACATGTGTTTTGATTTGTGGAGTTGTTAAGGTTAAGGCTCTGCACTGTTTCTCTTATTTGAGTTACGATAATGTCCTTTATCTGCGCGGTCGGTTGGCTTTCACTCTTGAAAATGAGTCTGTTTCATTCCTTCCAAACCGTTGATATAACCATCCCCGGTGTCAGACCCTAACAAAGGTTCACCACCTCATTTTCACTATACCTTTATTTTCATTTTTTGATTGTCGCTCTGATATCACCCCTAACTCGATTCGACTGGCAGTAAATACAGGCCACCTAGTCCCAGATCTCAACTGTATAGTTGCATCCGTCTAGGAGATGATCTGTCTATTCTTCCTTAACCTCACAAAGGTGACACCGTGAGGGACCTATGAAGCCTCTTTTTTTTAGGTTTTCCCATGTTAGTATCCTCTTGTGTAGGACTAGCCATTTGAAAACTTTGATCTTTGGCCATTGGGGGCCCTTCTAGATCCTCTCCCAGTGTGGTTATAGGTTTTCTTGGTCCTATCCTGCTATGTAATACCGACCCTCTTTTAGGTTGAACTCTTCCCCATTTTTCCTGCCCACCTTAATTGGTCCTCATCTTCTGAGACCCCAATTTTCTTTTTTCCCAATTCCTCCTCGACCTCTTTCATCACTGTGTCTTCCTGAGCTCTATTCTGTGGGTTTAGTTTGTCCCAAATCCTCCATTTGCCATTCACCTCCCTTTTCTTCCAGTACTGATGTAATTTCATTTTTCCTTGTCGAATCATCTCGTGTTTGAGTCCCTCTCTGCCCTAATCTTCCATTATAGGTTCTTGTTATCACACATCCTCCCAGAACCTTGTTGTTCTCACATTCCTAATTTCCCAAAAGTTGTGACTCTGTATCCAGATTTTATTTATCCAAGCTAGATTCTAGATGGCTGACCCCTCCCTTGTGCCCATGAATCTGATCTTCTCTTGGGTGTTGACTTCTGGGTCGCATTTTTCTTTCCACAGTTTAACCCATGGCACCGAACTTTCCTTTACCCATCTCCGCCACAGCTTTGCCCCGTATTCCTCGTTGGTTACATGTGGGTCTTGTAAACCGAGGCCCCCTTTATTATTCAGTCTGCACACCTTGTCCCAGGTCACCAAGGCCCATTTCTTTTTTTCCTCATCTCCTCCCCATAGGAAGTCTCTATGGATTTCTCTTACTTTTTGTAGGATGCCTTTGGGGGCTGGAAACACTGACATTAGATACGTCGGGATTGCTTGTAGGACCTCTTTAGTAAGGGTTAGTCGGTCGGCAAGGTTTAGACCTCTGTACGTCCAATTCTCAACCCTCTCCTACAACTTGTTGATAACTCCTTCCCACGTTACGTTCCTACACGCCTTGTCCGTCAGGTGTATTCCAAAATATTTCGTTGGGAGTACTTTACGCTCAAACCCCAAAATGTTGGCCAGGTTCCTTTGGACTGTTGGATTTGTATTGAAGAAGTATATCATGGATTTGGAATTATTTATGTCAGCCCCCGAGGCGTCTCCAAATTCTTCTAATATTTGTTTATATGCCTTTTCTTCCTTTACCGTGGGGGTGCCATGGAGCAGGGTGTCGTCCACGAACTGTTGGTGTGCTGAGGTTGGGCAGTCTTCGAACGGTTTTAAACCTTTTATTTCTCCTTCCATCATTAGAATGAAAAGGAAGGGGGATAGAGGATCCCATTGTCCTATACATCTCATTGGATAGAACGACTTGATTGGGGCTCCATTGACTAGCAACGAGAAGCTCATTGTAGACACTAGGTTGATGATCCATTTAATCTAGTGTTGGTCAAACCCAAAAGCTTCCATCGTCTTCTCCATATAGTGCCAGCTTATTTTGTCATAGGCCTTCACCAAGTCCAGCTGGATTAATATCCTCACTTTCTTTTTACTTTTTAGGGTATTTATTGTTTCATGGGCATGTATGATATTCTGCAGAATCTGCCTACCTTCCATGAGTCTCGTCTGTTCCTATGATATCAATGTTGGAAGGAGTGGTTTCAATCTATTAGTTATCACTTTTGAAATAATATTATACACCACATTCCACAGGGCTATCGGCTGATAGCAATCTGGAGTTTGTGATTCATTTTCTTTTGGGATCAGAGTGATCATTGTGGCATTTGAGGCCTTCAGGATGGAGGCTGAGCAACTGGAATCCTCCACTATACCATAAATGTCATGCTTAACCACATCCCAACATGCTTTTAAAAACTCCACTATAAAGTCATCTGGGCCTAGGGCCTTCCCATTAGGCATCTCCTGGACCACTTGGTCGACTTCTTCCTTTTCTATGGGTTTGCACAGGTTGGAATTATGTTCCTAAATGACCAACTTGGGGATATGTCTAACTATCCTCTAGATGGCATCGGTCATGTCCCGTTGGTTATTTGGATATACCTTGGAAGTGTTTGATCAATGTGTTTTCAATGTCCTGGTGAGACTCTCTCTCTATCCCATCCCGATCCCGGATATTCAGAATTATGTTGTGAGATATTCTCGCTATAGTTGTTCTGTGGAAGAATTTGGTATTCCTCTCCCCTTCCTTAAGCCACCTGGTTCTGGATTTTTTTCTCCACAGGGTCTCTTCTTGCTTACATCTTGCTTCCTAATCCTGGAGTAATTGGTTTTCTTCTTTTTTCCTCTCCTCGGTGTATCCCTCTTGGATGCATTGCTCCTGTAGCTCTTCCATTTTGTCCTCTATCATTTTTTTCCCCTGGTCAATGTTCCCCAAAACTTCTCTACTCCACTTCTTAAGTTTTTGCTTTATGTACTTGAGTTTTTTGTGTAGTCTAAACATATTTGTCCCTTGTTTTGTGATGTCCTCTTGCCACCATGCTTGGATGTTCTCCTTGAAGGTTGGGTGGTCGATCCATAATTTCTCGAATCTTAAGGGCATGTTCTTTGGTGTTGTATGAAAATTTTCCTTCAATTGCACTGGCCAGTGGTCTGATCCCCCCCCGAGGGAGGATACTGCAATCCAACGCTAAACCTTGCATAATGATGGATTCTGAGACTAGAAATATGTCTAACCTCGTGGCTACCTGGTATTGTGATAGTGTTTTGTCGTTCCATGTAAAGTGACCATTGCTCGTCTTGATATCCACTAAATCCATTTTATCTATGAAGGCCGTGAACTCTTACGCATCTCTGTTCAAACTCTGGTTGCCCCCTTTTTTGTCAGCCAGACCAGTTATAATGTTGAAATCCCCAACCAGAATCCAATTAAGGTTATTGTTCCACTACTTTATATTTTCTAGGTCTAGGAGCATTCTTCTTTTATCCTCCAATACCAGAGGTTCATATACATTTGTGCATAAGACATCCTCCGTGTTCCCTATCACTTGCATTTTTACAGATAACATGTGCCTAGTAGCTTCAGTAGAGAGTAGATTCACCAATTGTGGGTTCCATAGGGTGAGTATGCCTCTAGTCGTGTTTTGACTCTCTACATTAAAAAACTTGTACTTATTCCAGTGCTTCTTACTTATTATTTCCATTCTGTCCATATTACATTTTGTTTCTTGTATGAAGCATATATCAGGTTGTTCCATCTTCAATCTATTTTTAAGTATTCATTTTTTTCTAGGGTTGTCCAAGCCTTATATTCCAAGTAATAACCTTCATTTAAACATGTGGAGGGGAGTTAGGAAAGATATTTTTTATCTTACCTGAATTTATTAGTAGTGCTCCTAATTATTCTAGGGCTACACTATTTGATTTCCTCCCTTTCTTCCATCTTTCCTATTTTTATGATTGTTGTGGTTGTCCATCGCCTATTTTGATACCCAAGTTTCTTATTTTTCCATGCATGTGATTGATTCCTCTGGTTTTTTCCTCCTCCCTAAGAAGGAATAGGTATTGGATATGATCCAGTTTCTTCATTAGTATATTATCGACTCCCTGCTTTTCCATTGTTCCATTATGTTCGAGAGGACTATCCCTTCCCTTTCCACTATGTCTCTAAGGTCTGGGTCTTCTATTCCTACCTCACTTGGTGTCATTTCTGAGTCATTGTCTACCTAATACATTGGGGTATTTGTGTCTCCGCCTCCTTCTTCCATTGTACTCTCATTGTGTCCATTCTCTCCTTTGGAGATTTGGTTTTTTGTGGTCTCATTAGTCTCCTCTTCATTTATCTCCCTTGCTTTTGGAATTTTATTTTCCTCTTCTTCCCCCTATTTAGGATTTCCCCTTCCTTATGCTATGTTCCTTTATTCCAGATTACTTTTTGTGGTCGAGGCATTGCCTTGTCTCTTATTTCCCCTTACTTTGTAGTTCGGCCTAATAAATATTTCCTCATCCTGTTGTTGTTTAGTGTTTTCTTGTTTCGATTTTTTGTTTAAAGGGAATTATCTTAGTAGGTTTCCATGTTCATGACACCTTCTACATCGAAATGGGATCTTCTCTTAATCTATGCTTTGGATCCATTCCTCATCCCTGAACTCCAGACTAATTGCCTCTGGGAGAGCCCCAGAGACATCCATCTCTATATAGATCCTCGCATAGGATGTATACTTCCCTTTTAATGTTGCTTCCGATGTCTTGACATATTTCCTTAGCTTGTTCCCTATGGCTTTGAAGGTGGATGACAACCAGTAATGTAGCGGTAAGGAGTAAAGCCTAGGCCAGACTGGTACGTTTTTAAAAGTCTCCTTTTCTGGGGAGAAATTTTCCTTCCACGATCGCATGTACAGTCCTACTAAGGCATGGAAATACGATCCCCCCTTAAATATTTTATCTTTGTCTTCTAAGTTCATAAAAAATGTTGTAAAAAATCCTTTTGATCCCAGGTGGAGGTCAACTTCTCCACTCAGATTCCATTGATATTTTATCAACTACGCAGGGTCTTTTCTATGGGCCACAAACCCATAAACTTACATATTAGGGCATGCGTCTTCATATGATCCCAAAAGAGTTGGGTTTGGGGATATTCTAAGATAAATTTTGGGATTAACATTGTTTTCGGTTTGCATGGATTGTTCCCACCTACCCCACTAGGGTTTTTCATTTCTGGTGTGTTTCTCCGGGCCTTCCTGGCCTCCTCCCCCACTTGGTATTTTTTCCCTTGGTTATCCTCTTTATTGTACATTTCACTTGATCCTAAGGTACCTGTAAGGGAGTCCTTAAACCCCACGCTATGTGGGCCTTTCCCTCTATCCACCACTACCTTCTTGTAGGAGTGAGTTCCACTCCCTCCCCCTCTGGTCACCATGTTTTCTATTGCTTAAATTGTAACCCTAAACCCATGCCTGGAACCCCCGTTAGAGTTTGTCAGATATCCCCCTAGGACTGCAACAACAACATGTAACATCATTTTTTTATTTGGGTGTTGATTTTAAGTTTTTTAGGAGTTACTGTATGAGTTTTGAAGGTCATGGTTGAAAAATGTTGTAATTTTGACTCTGTTTGAAAAAATGGTGCTACCGATAGCACCACTTTTCAATTTGGGGGTTGATTTCATGGTTTTTTTTTTTTTAATTGGGGTTTTTGGGCCATAGTTCTTGTTTTGAGGTCATAGTTCTCATTAAGTCGAAAACTTTGTTTTGATCGCTTCCAACATGTCTTGCAGTGGTTGGAAGTCTTCCCCCTAGCTTATTTTTCTTCTTAATCTTCCTTTTCTTCTTCTTCTTATCTACATGGTTACTAGCTGCAAAGATTTCACTAGGCGAAGTGGAGGAGAAGGAAGAAGACCCTATGGATGAAGAAGGAAAAGGATTGACATGAGGTTGATGGTATTGTGGTGGAGTTCTTACGAATGAAGCACTAGGCACATTTATGTTCATTGGAGTGGAAAACAACCAGACCAACAACCTAATAGTGAATCCAGGAAGATTGAAAGTGGCATTATAAGGAGGACCAATGTGTCCCACAAAAGGAGAAACAAACAGTATCCCAGGAAAAGGGGTTCCTTTTTTTGTAGTTCCAGGAACTGACGCCATAGACACAGACTAAACTGTAATATTTTCTAGGGAAATACAAACAACACACCCTAAAAAATATAGGAAGCAAACCAAACAAAAAAAAAATTCACAGTGAAGCATTGGTTGATGATTAAATCCAACACCACATGATAAAAGTGAGAAGGGACTGGGACAGAGCAGGTGGATCACTTACGTTGGCTACTTGCTTAACGGATTTACACCTTGGTGCAAGTTCACTCACGGTCTATTCGTGGGTTACCCTCCAAGGAGCCCGAGTGAGTTTGACCAACGTATGACCCAGGTACAAAAAAGACTCCCCTTCATCATCACCTCATGTATGAACTCGAAATATAAATGATACTAAGTTTACCAACTCACATCCAGCCTCCGGGAGGGTACATTCGAAAGTTGGGATCGAACATGTGGGTAGGATATTAAGTATGAAGCTCTTCAAGAGAAATGAAGACAAGTGGATCAGTAAGACTCCAAAGACCCAAAATGGATTCAGGATTACGAAGCTTTGAGACCAAATGAAACCAGTGCTTTCTCAAGAAAACCCCCCAATATACGCTCATTCCTCTATGATTGGTTGAGCCTCAGAGGGGTAATCTTTGTTGCTCTCCAGCACGCGACCTCGTGTTTGTCCCCTGTGTGAGAGGGGTTTCCCGGTTATGCTTATATGAAAATTGGATTTACTCTCCCTATCGCAATATTATGTTTTTTTATGGCTTTGGAAAGTTATTCTCAACACCTGTTCCAAATCCCTACACCTAAGCTAATGTAGGTTTGTAGAATGCCTAGAAAGAAAAAATTCTAGATAGATTTTAATTAGTGTTTTGATTATTAGGTTGTTGTTTACTCAAGGGTGTGGAAGCAACAAAATGAGTGCAATAGAATGAAATGCAAAGATTTATATTTGATGAACTCTATCTATGGAAAGGAGAAGAATCTTTTTCCATTCCCAAATGCATAAACCCAATGGAGCTTACCACCCAAAACTTTGAATGCAATCAGTTTTTGTTCATTTGATTATAAATGCAATGAATCGAAATCAAATGCAATTTCTTTCTACTTCCTTAATTTCAATGAAAGAATCCAATCCATATACAAAGGCATATGAAGTAAAAATATCAAACAAGAAATGCACTAAAAACAATGACAAGACTCAAAGAATGCAAACAATGAAAGAGGAAATCACTCAACAATCCTTAAAGATGAGCAGTAAGAAACAAGCATTCAAGCTAGGTTATGGTAAGAAAAAGGATATCAATCATTCAAATAAGTGATATGTTCTAAATAAGATTGAACATAAACTCAAGACCAATCAAACCTTTGTAGACTCTTCCAATTAATCATATAATTGAAAACATCATGAGACAAAGACCAAAAAATTGAAAATCAAGGTGAACCAATCTCGTAATGTAGAAGAGGTTTGCAAGATCAAAAAATGTAAAAATGAGTGATAAGAATAAAATCCTCAATCCAAACAAAGTCAAAGACAATCAGGAGTTTCTGGGCAAAAATCCCCTTAAGATCAGATTGAGAAAGAGCAAGCAGAAAGGGGGGGGGAAGGCAAAAACAGGGGGGTTGATGCCCCTGTTCTCAAGAACATAGAGTGTCAGTTAGAGGAATGACTCTCTGTAGGAGGATATACGGGGGAGCCTGTCAGCTAATGGCATCCTCTAGTAGGCCTCTGGGGAGTTCGAGTGAGGTAAGTGACACCCTGGTATGAACTGCGGGGAGCCTTTCAGCTAATGGAGCCCTCTAGCAGGCCTCTGGGGAGTGCCAGTGAGGTAAGTGGCACCCTAGTATGAACTGCAAGGGAGTGCCACCCTTCTGAAAAGTTCAGAAAATTGCTCTAAAAGGATAAAAACTCCAAAAAACCAATCAATGACTCTGTGATCTCTTGAGTGAAGAAGAGGGAAGGGGAAGTAGATCAGAATTAAGTAGCAAACAAGATTTAAAGGTAGGCAAAGGCTTCAGACGATCCAATGAAAGACTAGTCTAAGTATGTCCCCAATGGAGTCACCACTTTCTATTATGGAATATTTCCTCTATGGACAGGAAAAATCTCCCTTGGATTACAGACCCTTATACCAAGACATAAACACTACAAGTGGACACTAACATCCCTTTGAATTCAATTTAACCAATCAGAAAGAGAGAGGGAAAAGGGGTGTGATGCACCTTGTTTCAAAGTTTGTCCTCGTTGATTCCAATCCGATCTTGATATCCAAACTCCCTGGAACAACTTGATACCTACAATGGGCAGCAAAGAGAAAAAAATATCTCTACTCTATTGGATTATGTAAATCAAAAATTCATCTACGAACGTTGAAGGAACAATAGACAAGCACATGCATGAATACACAAGATTGAAGGAAATAGGCCAAGTATATTTAAATGAGAACCCAAAGAGAATAATTGCAAACCATGGATGATGATGCAACACTTCTCCAAGCTCTCCTCGTCCATCCATTGCATGAATATACCAAGGTCATAGTTTTGATACCTGAAATATTCCTTCCAATATCAGAGGTTAGATATGTTCTAATCCTTCCCCCTTTTCACCTTGGAAAGCCCTCAATATATAGGCTTGAGAGGCACAAAAAAAATGAGAAAATGAGGGGTAAGGTTGAGGATATGGCTCCTTGATATTTGGATCAAATCATAAAGTGAAGCCCAAGCATGAGGGTCGAACACAACTAACCCAATCTGAAGGAGTTGGCCCATAGATTAAGTTGGAGGAGATCCTCCCTTTATCTCAACAAGAATGGCACTACCCCCCAATGAGAGGCAGGGTGCCACTCACCAAAAGTGGTGTCCCTATACATGGGTAGGGGAGCATCGATGCTCCCTACACATTTCTAGGGGGGCACCACCCTTCATAAATGTTAAAAAAATGGGTCGAATTTTCCAAGGAAAAAGTGTGTTTTAACCTAGAAAAAATGGGTTTCCTCCTCCCATATGACTTAGGGGTCATGAACAACGTTTTTAATGGTGTCAAGGGGTGGCGACACCTCACAAAGTGATTGCAACACTTGGGAAGGTGCATATGACACTTGTGATAGTGAATGCAACACTTACTAAGGTGCATACGTCATGTTGCAACACTTAGTGTGTGAAACACAAATGTGACATTTGGATGTGTAATAGGCCATAAATTTGGCTTCAAAAATTGGATGACAAGAAGAAAAACTCTAATTGTGGGATAATTGTAGTCTTTTGGGTCACTAATGTTTCCTCTAGAAGTGACAGGCATCTAGAGGTATTTGAAAATAGATACTAAGGCTATTTGGATGTTATACTTGATGGTGAATTTAAATCCTTTAAATTAGTCTCATTCGAGGTCAAATGGTACATGTTACGAATGAATGAATGTGATCCTAAAAGAACTATTATTGATCATGCTAATGGATTTACCATGGTTAACACAAGGACGATTGAGACAAGTACTGAGCCTTATGTTCTTCCAAGCCAATGTGAGCAGGTCTTTTACTTAGAGGTTCCAGGTAAAGTGGGTTGGTCATACGTTGTTAGATATGATCCAAGAGGAAGGCCTGCAGATTATAATGTAGTGGAAGAAGAAGATATTGAAGAAGAATATGATGCAAAGCTAGAGTAAGTAGTTGTGTTAGATGAATAAGTTGAGCTAGATGTAGATGGAAATGTTCTCGATGATCATATCGATGATGAAATTATCGAGAATGACACTAATGATGATGTTATTATACCCAATCCTTTCAATGTTGATTCTGAACCAGATGATACGAATGTGGAGTTGGATGAAGAAGAAGAATAATTATATTGAATTGTTGAAATGTAGGTCGACATATGTGATTATATATTTTATATGATTTATTCTCTTTAAAGTATTTTCTTACACGGGTTAATTATGTGTTGTTAAGTTTTATGCCATTTTATTATATGTATCATTGGTTGGTTAGAATTCATTGACCTTGATTTCTCTCATAACCCACCAACCTATAACCTTCTAAGCCATTTTGAGCATGTGTTGATTGATTTTAACTCTCAGTCAATATTGATAATCTACAACAAATTTTTAACCCTCCACCCAATAACCTTAGTAACTTTCTAACCCTCCACCCTCATCCACCGCAGGAACCATGTGCATGCTCCAAAACCACTACCCATGCCCTAAATAGAATCTTTTATCTACAAGTGCCATATGGTAACCATTACAAGGTTTAACATAGAAAATATTTTTTGGTGGACGTGGTTTAGGGTCAGAGGTTAGGATCAAGTTAGGGGTATAGGGGTTATGATGATCCACCAGGTCGAATTCTTCAACAAAATTTATGTTCAGCTCTGAATATGAGCTATTCAAATGCACAGGCCCAAAATTTTCTCTTCACGGAGATCAGAATTATTTGGTCTCGCACCAGTTAAAATCGCTCAGAACCAGGATTTAAACATCCTATAGGGCCACAACTATGACCATAGTCTTCATACTCAACGCTTAACTATTTCTTTCTTTCTGGCCATCAGAACCTTCAACTCTTGATCCCTACCATTGATTTCCATAGGATGGACGATCTCGATATATCGTCGTAGCGCTCTTTTCTTTTTCTACTCCGAACACCTACGCCATCACCTCCATCGATCTACTCCAAGATCTACGATCAACACTTAATCTCGGGCTCATTTTTAGCCTTTGTTTCGGAGTTCTTTATCATACTCTCTTAGTCGATGACACTCCAAAATCCCATTCTAACAGCTTAAACACTCTTCCTGGACTTTGAATACCTACAAGATTCTCCACTGTTGATCAATATAGATCTACGGTCAGTGTTCATTATCCTTTTCTCTTGTTGCACCAAGTCTTCACCGATCAATTTGCATGTACTTTCCACATGTCACCTTTATACTCGTGCATCCAACTGCCACATGTCTCTTTCTCATTCATTCACATCACTGCCATGTGTCACACTTTCATTCATTGATGCCATGTTTGGGCTCTGTCAGCTTCCACATGTCACGTGGGTGACCTGCCACATGGCTCTTCCAGTATAGTCGATATATTCAACTTCGAATAGATTTGAGTCGTTGATCGACATTTCTCTATCAAAGTTTTTTCTACTAACTGAATCCGATAATCCTATTCTAAACACCAATCAGTTGTCACTATGCATCGCTCCCTCAACACTGATATATATCATCCCAAACATATATCCATCATTCATCATTGTCCTTTTATCATAGTTACTCTTGTTTCTTGACTCTGGTGGTCCTACTCCGATTAAAAATGGGATACCTCCAAGTGTACTCTCCCTAACCCTTAACCAAGGTCACTTTGAATCCATCATGACCATCTGTCATATCTTCCTTCACCAATATGAACCACTGGTTAAACAATTCTAAATCATTCAGACATCGCCACATGTCTTCTCCAAATCCACCTTCTGGATCACCCAAAATGATCTCAGTCGTCCGTCTCTTTGCCTTCATCAGGGTATTCTTCAGACCTTGACTCCAAAAAACAGAATCCAAAACAATTTATGCCACTTCTTCAGATCCCGAGTCCTTGACCGTTGATCTATCCCTTTTGTTAGATATGAACCTTCGATTTGACTGTCTCTGTTGAAGTGTTTCCTCTGCCTAGACTATGAAGGTCTCTAAGAAAGTGATATCAGGCTCCAAATTCAAGATCACTCTCTGTCGTTGATATATATCTGAGATCGAATCTCAATCATTTGTCCTTAACTCATGAATGGACTTCACCCTGATAAATCAACGATCACAATCAACTATTGATCTTTGATCTGAAGGTTGTTGTTTCTCCTTGCGTGTAAAGGTGTTTCTTTGTTGTTCTTAGCTTCGCCTGCACATAGAGATTGAATTTCAACTATGTTCCTCCTTGATTTTACTTTGATTTAAAGGGTCATTGTTAATCCTTTCATGATCAACAATGTATCATGATTCTTTATAGGTTCCTTCCACTAGATACATGCACATACCATTAACAGAGTCTGATCTGGACTTCCACTATTCGACACACATACATTTAACAAAGGTCTTAACATGTCATTTAACATTGAACACTCGAAACATAATGTTTCTATTACTCGACTGTACATATATTGTACACATGAATACATAAGGCCTCTTAATGGAATTTTCAATATCTCACTCTCTTGACTTGATTCCTCATTCAATTAGCCACACATCATGCCTGTAGGCTTACAATTTTAATACACAAGGATTATGAAACTACAATCTGTTTCAAATCCTAAAAACTCTCATACAAATCCCTAGGATCCTCTAGATCCACTAAATCCTCATTATAGATCCAAAATTCACTCAAGATAGATACAACCAACCCTAATATCTCTCTAAGTCCTCACAACTCTTGAGAACTAACTCAATTACAATGCATTCCACAACTAATACAAGTTTTCTAGAATTCTTCCAAACATAGGAATTTTCATCAATTACACAATTAAATTCAAATAAACTCAAGACCCCTAGGTCTAACCAAACCAAGTTGATTTTGGAGGCAGGATGCTCCTGCATTAGACTCCCAAGGAAAAAAAGTGTTCATGATCTCCTTATCATGATTTCCATTAGCTGAAGTCCTCTTGGGCCCATGCATACTTTATGCTATAGCTTCCTTGCCTTACTTCCTTGTTATTGCCTTGCTACTATCTTCAACCTTTCATTTTCTCTGCTGATGTAAATCTCCCTTACTTTAGCATGTCTTCCCTGAGACATATTCACTATCAACATCCTCATTTCTTCAATCTTCATGTCTAGTCTATCCTCTAGCTAGTACATATTACTGCAAACTTGTTGCTGAAATTTGTTGTCGTTGATGTTGATTGGTTGTTGCATGTCTTCTTCATATCTCCATATCAAAGTATTTGAGATATTCAACTCCTCTACATAAAAATAAATTATATCTTTAATATTATTTCTCTCAATTATGAAATCTCCCTTATCAATCCTTAGATTAATCAACCAGTCCTCAATCATCTTCAGTTCTTCATCAAACCCAGTAAGAACTATTCCTGAGTGTTGTCCTTCATCCTCTTCTTTGTTTTCTACAACAACAAGATCCTATAACTGCTCCTCCATCTATGTATCACTTAATAAAAAGTGATCTAGGTATCGATCATCTTCATGAGACAATGTTGTCTCCTCCTTTTCTATGAAAAAAATACGAATATATCTGCCATTTATTTCTTCAACACCTCCAAATACACACCAATAATCAGTTTTAAAACTATGAGACTTTGAAGTCTCTGTTGATGCTTCTAGCATCATCTTTATCTACTCCAATGCAGCATCAAGTCCCTCATCTGCCTCTCCTGACATCATCCTCTTGTGATGGTCTGAGCCCCTCATCATACTTTCATCAACATCTTCTTCTTCAACAATTTCAATTGCAAGTTGTGTGTAGCCCTCTCCTTCTCTACCTTCATGAGATAACATCTCATCTCCTTTCATAACAAAATTATGATTATGTTTTTTTGTTATGCTTCCAAAAAACATCTCTCCATATTCAATAGTCTTTATGACAGTTCCATATGACTTTCCAAATTCCCTTGCACAACCATCAGTCATACACAAAATGTCAAATTTAAAAACATAAGGCTCCCTAACCTCATTTTTTCCTCTGCTAGCACATCCTCATGCTGATCTGAACTTCCCAAATAGTTCATGAGACATTCAACATGTCTCTCTTCTTCCTTATACTCTCCAAGCATACATCCTTTCTCTGGTTCACAAAAGTGAATTCCCTCTTCTGTCAGTGACCTCTATCTGAACTTAGCTTCTCTGAGTTCCTCCTTCTTCAGTAAAGCACTCAACCTGTGCCTCAAACTCCTCAAGCTTCTCCCAAAATTCCTTGCAAATAATTGTATCACAAGCCACTTTACTCTCTTCTTTATATTCCATCCTTGTCTTTGGTTCTCCTCTATATTCTTCTGTAGTAGCAATCCAATGTAACTGATTTGTTCTCTTAACTCATAGAATGCTCTATCGAGCTCCTCTTGATTCATTCTCTCAATTCCTTTTTCCTTGGAATCTTCCTTTCCTCTATTGTGTATTATTCCTAAACCTCTAGAATGAACATCAGTAGTCATTTGCATCCCTACCTTTGTGAACATCTCCTTGTTCACATGTGAGTTGCATCAAGCCTCTATAGAAAATCTCCTCATCTGCTACCTAATACCTGTCCAAGATTTCCCTTCAATTATGGCCTTTTGGTATCACCGGTTCTATCTCCTAGAACCCTTGAGAATATCCTATACTCCTTTGGCTTCTTCACTCTTTCTCACCTTCCTTGAGAAATCCTCTTTTCCTATCCACTTCCAATATTCAGTTGAAATTGTTACAACACTCCTTGTTGTAAGGTTCTTCCACAATATTCTTCACGTGAGATCTCTGCATTCTCTTTCTTCCTCTATCGCAGCTCTACTGGCTGTTGGCTTCTACCTATTAATTAACACTAACATTATTAATTAAAATCCATAGATTAAAATATCATACTTGCAAGATCTTTCCTTATATCTTGTTCTTCCACATTCAATGTACTTGAATGGACAACTCTCTATCAAAACACTTATGCAATTTCCTCATGCATTCCTTTGTGCATGTCCCTCTCCGTATCAACTCAGATTCTCTGATGGCTGCAATCTTTTGTTGTATATTTCTAAACTTGAATTGGCCTCTTCAATAAATAAAAAATTGTTTGCTCTGATACCAAAAATGAACTCGGTTCATTTAAGGTCTTCAATCTTCTATTCTTGCACTTTGATACTAAAATTGATGACCCACTAGGTCGATTTCCCATAAGTATGCAAAATTCTTCAACAATGTTTTTGCTTAGCTTTGAATACGATCTATTCAAATGTGTGGGCCTAAAATTTCCTCTTCACAGAGCTCAAAATGATCTAGTTTCTCACTAGACAATAGCGCTCATAACTAGGTGCTAAACCTCCCATAGGACCACGACCATGACCATAGTCTTCATACTTGACACTTATCTTTTTATTTCTCATTGCCTATCGGACCCTTCAAATCTCAATCCCCACCATTGATTGTCAAAGGATGGATGATCCCTATCTATTGTCAGAGCGCTCTTTTATTTTTCTACCCTGAACATCGACGTCATCACCATCATCGATCTAGTCCAAGATCTATGATCACCACTTAATCTCGGGCTCCTTTTCAGCCTTTATTTCAAATTTATTTATCGTAATCCTCTTAGTCAATGTCACTATGACATCCCCATTTTGACATCTTAAACACTCTTCCCAGACTTTGAATACCTACAAGCTTCTCCATTGTTGATCACTATAGATCTATAGTCACTGCTCATTAGTATTTTCTTCTAGTGCACCAAGTCTTCACCGAAAAATATGCACATACTCATCACCTGCCACCTTTATAGCCGTGGATCCAACTACCATGTGTCACTTGATCATTTTTCCACGTCACTACAATGTGTCACATGTTCATTCTTTGATTCTATGTCTGAGCTCTGTCAGTTGCCGCATGTCACTTTGGTGACCTGCCACATGTCTCTTCTTGTATTGTCGATCTTTTCAACTCTGAATAGATCAGATTCGTTGATCAACATTTCTTTTTTGAAGTTTTTTCTACTAACTGAATCTGATAAGTCTATTCTGAACACCAATCACCTGACATCTCCAAGCATCACTCCCTCAGAACTGATCTGTATCATCTTGAACAGATCTCCATCATTCATCATTATCCTTCTATCAGAGTTACTTCTGTTTCTTGACTCCGATGGTCTTGATCATATAGAAAATGGGATACTGCCACACATCCTCTCCTTAACCCTTAACCAGGGTCACTTCGAATCCATCATGACCGTCTATCGTATATTCCTTAAAAAATCTAAATTGTTGGTTAAACAAGTCTGAATCATTCAGAAATCACCATGCGTCTTCTCCAAATCCACCTTCTGGATCACCCGAAATGATCTTAGTCGTTCGTCGCTCTTCCTTCTTCGGGGTATTCTTGGAACCTTGACTCTGAAACACAAACTCCAAAATAATTTATGCCACTGCTTTGGATCTCAAGTCCTTCACCATCGATCTATCCCTTACTTTAGATCTAAATAGTAGATCTGATTGTCTCTTTCGGAGTGTTTCCTTTTCCTATACTCCGATATGTAGACTCTAAATGTCTCTAAGTAAGTGATATTGGGCTTTGAATTCAAGATCACTCTCTAGCATTGATCTAGATCTGTGATCTAATCCCAGTCGTTCATCCTTAACTCATGAATGGACTTTGCCCTGATAAATCAACAATCATGATCAACTATTGATATTTGATTTGATGACTTCTGTTTCTCTTGTCTTGTAAAGGGGTTTCTTTGTTCTTCTTAGCTTCACCTACGCACAGAGATTGAATTCTAATTTTCTTCCTCCTCAATTTTACTTTGATTTAAAGGGTCATCTTTTATCCTGTAGTGATCACAAATGTATCATGACTCTTTATAGATGCCTTCCACTGGATAATTTCACATAAAATAAACATAGTTTGACCTGGACTTCCACCATTCGACACACACACATTTAACATAGGTCTTAAAACATCATTTAACAATGAACACTTGAAACGGAGTGGTTCTATTACTCGACTATACATATACTATACACATGAATACATAAGGCCTATTAATGGCCTTTTCAACATCTCTCTCTCTTGGTTTGATTCCTCATTCAATTGGCCACACCTCAAGCCTATAGGCTTACAATTTTAATACACAAGGATTATGAAACTACAATTTGTTTAAGATCCTAAAAATTCTCATACAAATCCCTAAGATCCTCTAGATCCACTAAATCCTCATTCTATATCCACAATGCACTCAAGAGTGATACAACCAACCCTAATATCTCTCTAAGTCCTCACAAATATCAAGAACTAACTCAATTACAATGCATTCCACAACTAATACAATTTTTCTAGAATTCATCCAAACCTAGGAATTTTCTTCAATTACAAAATTAAATTCAAATAAACTCAAGACCCATAGATCTAACCAAACCAAGTTGATTTTGGAGGCAACATGCTCCTACATCAGGTTAGGGGTTTAGGAGTTAGGGGGTTTAGGAGTTAGGGGATTTAGTAGTTAGGGGGTCAGGTGGGTTTTAGGGTTAAGGGGGTTATATATAACTATATAACACATATTATATACAAATTTAAATGTATATTATATTACAAACAAAGAACAAATTAAAAATAAACAAAAAGAAAAAGAAAAATTCAAACATAAAAAACACAATATGGCACCAAACCCTTGACCAAATAAACCCACTCCAAACATGTTGACCAATGCATTGATCGACCCCACATGTCAGAAACTAGAGTGCGTAGACGATCAACCCACTGAAATTTGCATTGGCTCACACCACATGCCAGTACAAAGAGTGTGTAGAGGAGAAACCTGCTAACATTTTCACTGGATCAATCCCACATACTAGTAAGGAGTGTGCATAGAGGAGAAGAACTGTAAAAGGAGAGACTAAACCCACATGTGCATACAAGGAGGGATCGACCCCATAATTTCTTCAATATGTAGCCTCATTGTTGATGTAGATAGAGAATCCAGTTCTTATAGTTGTTTGTTCAATATTAAATGGTTTACAATGGCTCTGTTTGATTTCCATTCACTTTGATTTTTCCCTATCATTCACTCCTTAGTTTAGGTTTGATACCCTGTATACTACATCTCTTTGCCATATTTTTTTACGCACAACAAAGAACAAACAAGAATTATCTTGGGGATTGAGTATCGTGTCAAAGAAGATGGTTTGCTATTATGTGTGTGACCCATCATTGGTATACGTTCTTTCACTTTCTCCATATAAAGACAAATTTGAGGTCTGCCTTGGTCCCCTATTCCTTGTTCATCGGATAAAATTGATGAAGAAGAAATGGAAAATTTATTTAATTCCCTGCAAATGGAACAAAAGAAAGCCTTTCTTACAGGGTTATTACCAAAAATTAATGATATGCCATACCTAAATTTTCCATTATGTTGTAACATTATATTTCTGATGTAAAAAAAAAAAATTGATTTTTTTTTATAGTAGAATATCTTGCAAAAGGTTTTGGTATACGTCAAAAGGAAGGAGGGAATTATCTTAAAATGTTGATCAGGAATTTCAGCTTCAAAATTTTGAGCAAGTTGATCTACGGGTAGAATTTGGCGGTCCTTTAAATTGAAGGCTAAGGTTATTTCAAGTTTGAAATGAAAAATTAATAGACAAGATAGGACCATTCATATAGATCCAAGATTGATAGTTTTGGTTTATTTCCATCGGTGAAAGAGCACACTGGATAACAAGGGGTCGGGGGCCTATATTCTAAACCATGTTATTAACGAGTGATAACATGTCACAACCTCATTCATTTCGATACCCAAGGGTGATATTATGAAACCACTTTAGCTTTCCCTTGAAATGCACTAATGGAAGACAAGTTTCACAGTGATGTAAGAACAATACAATGAAGTCAACATGCCAGATTAGCAAAGAATTGAGGATTGACCATGGAAAAGTGCGCACATTGTTGACATGGACCGTGCACCCATTCCAATGAGTCAAATTTCTACATCAGTTAAATTATTAAAATACCATTGTATCTTCTTCACTTAGTTTCATACCTAAATTTCTGGAAGAAAGTGATAACCCTATGTACACCTGGGAGGATATTCCCACAAGCAATCTTGACATATCAAAATTTAACTCCAAATCACATTAAATCTCTGGTAATTGGTTAATCCTCAATATATGAGTGTATTTGGAAACAAAACCCTCTTTGTAGTTCATTTTCAATGATTATGACTTATCGTGTAAATGTGGTATTTTCAAGTGGCATGGCTAATAAAGTCAAGGGAATGAATCCCAAGATAGAGGATCCATAAGACAAAGAATATAATGAGGAGAAAAACCTCAATTCAACATTCTTGTCAAATACCACTTACAATACGGGGTTGAAGGGATTCAATACAAGGTCAACATAAGACATAAGTTGATAAAGTGCTAGAAGAATATTTTCCATTTTTACATTTATGTGAAATTTCAATTATTTTCTAGGATATAGATTGGGTATGGGAAAGTGAGAGTGACACGGGGTGGGGAGGGGCCAAATGAGCTTCCACCTTCATGTGGTTGGCCCTATTCAGTATAGAATAAATTATTATCAAAACCAAGAGATGATCATTCGAGTATTCCACTTTAGTCTTTCTAGAGTCTGGTACATATTGATATGTTTGTTTATCTATTTAATTATTATTACGTCATATAACATTTTATTCTCTGATGATTTCTATTGGTATTTGAAATGGAAATGAAACTAACAACTAGCCTATGTTTGATGTGCTTGTATAATCTCTTGCCTCATTGAGCTCATTGACACATGTAGTTAGTACTCATTTTTCCATTTTAGTTAGTGTGTGTGCACAATTGCCAAAGATTTATGTTGATATTGTTGATGCCATTTCCCGATAATTTTCTTTGATGATAAATTATGCATATTCAATATCAGAACTAAACTTTTTTTTTAACCTCTGTCGATTGTGTTCATGTGCCTTTCTAATTCCTCTTGATGTATAAGATTGTTCAAAATCTTGGAGACAACGATATTTTTCAAGCATAGTAAGTTGAACAATTTTCTAATTCATTATCATAATCTACATTTGCTTATATATGTAGATATATAGGCTCTATGATGTCGTATTTTTTCTAGTTAAGCTTTGAGAATAAATTCAAGTAATTTTTAAAGCAATTCAGAGTTATAAATGTAACAATACATATTTATCAATTCATGTAATCCCAAACCAATGTATATTTCAACCCTTTACTAAATTCTAGGAAAAATCACCCTCATATACAATCTTTAGGGTTTACAACATATCCATAGTCATTTAAATTGTAACTTGTAAATTATCGAGACCATACATGGAGTTTTCTTCCTAAGGTGTGCATTTTTCATCATGCCCTATTTTCATGCATTTTTATGCATTTTTTAGCTTTTACAAGGTAGTGTTTATCCCTTATACACAACAAAGGGTTTTTGGTTTCAAAATGCACAACGAAAGGTATGTTCATATGTAAAATGATAAAATACAAAATCCACAACTTGAACCACTCAATTTGGAGGTTGTATGAGTCTTATGTGTGCATCTTACAGTAAGACGGTTTTACCCTGCATTTTACAAAAAAACTTAAATCTTGGTTCAAGGTAGAAGTCCTTATTCATTTTAAAATGCACTCCATATGATATATGTAGATTTAGAATGTTATTAAACTCACCCCAAAATTTAGCTCACTAAATTTCGAGCTATATAGAAGCATGGGCATGCATTTCCATTGGGTCACTTTCTATTGTTTTGGTCTCTCAATTTACAAGGCAGGTTTTGCCTCATTTACACAACAACCACTTTTAAGTTTGAAAATGAAAATCTAAATATGTAGAAAGGTGTAAAATTATACACCCTCGTAAACTTGAATCACGCAAATTGCAGGTGTGTTAAGACCTCGCTGTGCATTTTTCTCAATCCCGGCGTGCATTTTGGACAAGGACAGAAATTACAATTTAAAAGAAAAACATGTATTTCTTAAGTGTGAGTGTTCATTTTTAGATGTGGAGGCTCTAATAAGATTTAATTACAGTTTTATGCAATAGTAGAAACCCTAATCCTAATCGTCTATATCATCATATATCAAGAAAATTTGCATCTACATCTTTATCAATTTCTTCGACTTCTTAGACTAACACATCTACCTCCTCCCTATGTCTAATGCATCCTAAGCATGGCTTTCATTCTACAAGATCAATTTGAATATTTTTTTCACTTTATTCTCCACCCGTCATAATGTCGATGCCCATGTTCATCGTCGCAAATCAAATAGAAAATTCCCCTCCATTCATTGCTCCAATGGATAATGCCTCGAATACATCAACATTTTGATGAACTATTCCCATTCTTTGTCACAAATTCGATGTTATTTTCCCACCATAGCGTTGTAACGTTGACATACTTTTCCCACTATTGCATTGCAAAAACAATGAAATTTTCCCACGATAGCATTTCCACTCTAATGAATTGTGTCATCCCCATCGTCTCCCCTCTGATGTATTCGACTCACCATAACATCACAAGTCTAATGGGGTGCGAGTAAGTTCTACGACAAGATTTTCGCGCCATATCGTCACACCACAAACGGTTGCCTGGAAAATGAAAATTTCCTAGAAAATTTCACATGGTTTTTGTTTTCATCGAACGCACAACAACTATATATGATCGTTGTGATGCTATGTTGCGATGAAGGTTTGGCAGATTAAATCTCTTCACAACTGCCAAGTGTCAACTTTGCATGTCATACGTACGATGGATGGATACGTTTGTTCTTCCATAATAATGATTAATTTTAAACAATGGGAAGGGAATTATATTAATGGGAAATGTATTTCCCCCCTAACCTTGAGCTTTCTTTAGTACTATAAAAAGCCTAAGGACATTTTTTTGAAGAACTTTCTTTTAAAGGTGGATAAATGAATATTCTAGATATTGTAGACACATTATTAGTAACTAAACTTGGGAATATAATCCCATAGAGTTTCACATTATAACTTCAAAATACTTTAAAATAGATGTAATTGTAGCAAATGCTACATTAGAATATAGTTGGGATATATACATAGAGGTTGGTATATTGGAAGGTATTGATGGAACCTTAAAAGTTAGCATGTAAAATGTCCCTATGAATTAGTCTCTTCTTCTTAACTAGTAATTTTTTATCCTCCAGATCACTTTCCTCTTCCTTATCATTTTCATGATTTGGTTCTTCTTCATCCCTAGGGCAACAAATTTGTAGTTACATAATTGTCTATGCTTTTGACTCTCTCTTCTTCAATTTGTATTACTAGTTCCCACTTAGTATCAAGCCCAGAATCATGCATATATGTTTGAAAAAAAAATATAGGTCATAATGATACAAAATATCCCTCTAAGACATGTTATAGTCATTTAAGCCTTCAACATGCAACTTTAAGGAAGTAATTTTGGTTGGTGTACATGATCCCTTTAAACCTAAAAAATATAGTAATAAATTGCTAATTTTCTTCCTAAGATCCTCAAACATGATAATCACTCATTGCTTGGTTTCCTTTACAAGTGCAAACTTGTCACAAATCCAATAGGGTAGGTTGTATAGGAAAATTGTCAAAAATAGAACCTTATAAAACTATTGAGTAATCTTTAAAATGATAATCTTTCCCCTTGAGAAACTCCTTGGTCTCAATGGTGATGTTATAATGGCCCTTTTTAATTAGAACTATTCTAAATATAGAAGCAAGCATGTCTTGTACAATGTAGGAATATATTAGAGCAACTTTGCTCCAAAAATGGGTCTTATAAGAAAAATCGTACTTGTTGAATTGGAAATTCAATAACCAATAGAATTTCAAAGAATCGAGTCAACAATAATCATTTAGTTGAGTATATAAAGGTCAAGGATGATTACCTTTCATGTTTATATTTGAAAATATTTAACCATATGCACACCTAAGTTTAGTTAAGATCTTGGTGAGATCGTCTAGGGATATGTTCAATATATTTGAAATGATTAATATGGAATATTTTATATTATAGTTATTTAGTTATTTACTGTATGACATCTATTATTATTTATTTATTATATTTCCATTATTATTATATATCAATAATAATGTAAACTTTCATTATATATTAATAATGTATTGTTATTATTATATTATTATATTTTTGGAATATTGAGAGAGGGGGTGACTCAGTATGAGCACTTTATACCACTTTTAACCATGATATATATTATTTCACTTTATCAACAATGTTCAATAGTTTATCATCTATGATTGTATTCAATATATCATGGGCATGTAATCATAAGCAACATCACATTAAATACACATTACACCAGTATTTATGTGGAAATCCAAATGGTAGAAAACCACAGGATGCTTTCTTATATAGATCAAGAATTCATTCATAGGAAGCACCAAATTCCAAATTCTCCAACTGCAACTGTAAGGAGGATACAACCCCCTATTTACAGGCTCCAACCTGAAGGAAGCTACAACTCCCTGAATTCTCTGGCTCCAATAAGAAGGAGGATATAACCCCCTAATTATTAGGCTCCAACATGAAGGAAGTTCCAACTCCTTGTTTTCTCTGGCACCAACCGAAAGGAGGCTACAACATCCTTTCCTTGCCCCATCCTATTGCCCTGAAATATAAGTGTAGACCAACTGTCACTACCAAAATCACTGCCATTGTCATTGTCTCTGTCACATCAACCTGTAACATGTCACTATATCCAACTTTTCACATCAACCTAAATTGATCAATGTGTTATTGTATCCAACCTGTCACTCTCACAGATACTCAACTAGATCCTCTCATGTGGATCATGTACAAGAACACCTCTCAACTAGATGTCCAACATTGCCAATAGATGCCTCTACCAAGCATGTACCAAGATCACCAACATACCATCACAGGTTATGTGTCTCAAGCATGTACCAAAGCATGTACCAAACCATCAACCTGTACCATACCAAGCATCAACTGTGTACCACAACATGTACCACAATAAGTGCATCAACCATGCACCAACACATGTACCAAACAGTGTATCAACAATGTGCAATAACAATGTACATCAATATTTGTACCATACCATATACCATGAAATGTGTCTTGACCATATACCATATCACTCTCACTCGTTCCATGTACCATAAGATAAGCCTCATATATATGCCAATATCACAAAGATGTGCCTCTAACAATGAACCATAACAACCATATACCAAGTACCAAAAGTATGTCTCAAGCATGTAACAATATCACCTCAACCATATGCAATCATGTACCATCAAGGGTCTCATGTCTTAAGCATGTTCCATACCATCCAAGATACAAGACTCAAACAAATACATAAAACAAATACATTTACTCATGAAAACTTGAAGCATACCATCTCATACCTTGTATCAATTGTGTTGTACCATCAAACCTTGTTGCAACTCAACCGTACATTCTTTTTTCAAAACTTTTCCTCAAATACATGACTTGTCCTTCTATAGCCTGCATATGTATGTGACCTGTCCTTTTGCATCTTGTGTATGTACGCGACCTATCCTTATGTAGCCCTCGTATAACCTCAGAAAACTAGGGTTTCCAGTTTTCTGCAACTCCAAAAATTTCGGCCTTTCAAATTTTTTCCTCCTTAGACTTGATACATCATATTCAACCTCAGGTTTACTAATAGATTTTCCAATAGAAATATAGACCATAACATTCACATGATATATATTCAATGTAAGTGTGTGTACAAATGAGAGACTCTTTGAGGTGTGTTTATACTAATTTTAGGTAACCTCTTTCCTTATTTTAAGGTTTTATTGTTACAACCACTTTACTCTTTGACCAAGACTTGTAACCAACTAGGGGCTTCTTGTCCACTCTTCAGGGCTTCCAACTTTACAAGACCATATCTCCCTAACCATGGGGAATCATGTGGCATTCCACATATCACCGAAAATGGCACAACGTGTAATATCTATCTATGATAGTCTTACCTGCAATTTCATTGTCCTTCGTGTCCAAATTCCTTAATCAACTTCGGGTCCCATAACCACATCTCTGGGGTACATCAAATGCACCAAACTAACTCATCATCAATCTGAATCATATAGATGTTAGTCAACTGTCCAACATCTTTGGACCTCTCCAAGGGTTGACATCAATCTATAAGGCTTGACATCAATGAAAACCAATTGTCTAACATATGTAATAATATTATATTATATTGTTGGTAATTTATAATATTATATAACATTTAGTTAGTATTTATAAAGTTATAATACACTTATTCATTTAGTATTACATAGTTTTTATATAATAGTTAATTCATAGTATTAATTCACGATATAATTTTCCTCTAATATGGCTATCACATTCGAGGTATGATATAATAAACATTGATATTTTCCTTTTGTACACATTCATATCATTATTCATATTATAAATATCCTTTAATACTCCTACCACATTCACATGTGTATTACAATATAATAAGCTATAATAAGTATTGTCCTCTAATATGTCTGCCACATTCACATTTCTATTATAATATAATAAGCTATAATAAGTATTGACTTTTTCGTATGTACGCATCCAGATTATTATTTTGTTATAGTTATTAATTCAAATTATATTTTGAATATATTCAAATTGTACACCCTGAGTGGGCTTAATGGTTAAGAACATGTGTTTCCTCTTAAGAGGTCACAAGTTCAAATCTAGAGGGGGGTAGGGTATGTGTACCTTCGTAGACTTTACCAGTCAAATCGTTGGGTGAAGGGGGGTCCCTTGTCCCACAAACAAGGGGGTCTCATACACCAATTTGGTGTGGCTTGGTCGTGGCCTTAAAAATAGATTATTATTATTATTATTATTATTATTATTATTATATTTAATATTAGTATAATATATTATTATATTATATTATACATGTGTTTTAATGTTTGCACATTCACATTCATTCATAATATTATTATATTATAGCTATTGATTCATATAATAATAATAATAGTCTAATTTTAAGGTCACGGACAAGCCAGACACCAAATTGGTGTATGATACCTACTTGTTTATGGGACAAACAACCCTCTCCATGCAACGATTTGACTGCTAAAGTCTACGAAGGTATATATACACTACCCTCCTCTGGGGACATCGAGGTATTGGAAGGTATATTGGAAGGGCATCAATAATAATATTGGAAGGTCTTGGAATATTTTAAATTATTATATTAATGACTATATTATATATTATTATCATATATTAATAATATATTATTTATTCTACTTTCATATTATTATTATTTTCAATGGAATAGGCATCCCGAGAAATCGTCTTGAGGACATCGAATGAGGCCCAATAATGTTTACAGAGGTAGCCAACCCAGGGACTTGACCTTCTACTTGTAATTCACAACACTCAACCATTTGAACTAACCCACTGAGTTTCTACTTTCATATTATAGATTAATATTAATTATTTATTGTATGTCATTTATTATAATTTATTGTCTATGCACAATAATTTAAACTTATTATTATTATGTTTAACTCTCATCTCATAATTCTACATTAGCTTAGATTATATGGTAGTGTGAAGTGGAACACATGGATTTTTATTTTATAATTTCCTTAGGAGGCCCATTTTTAGAGAAAAAAATCTCTAAGGTGGATACTTATCCATATTTCCTTCATATAGAATACCAAAATTGAATTGGGAAATCTTCACAATTTCCCTATCATCTCTTAAGAAATCCATGGTAGTCATCCTAGAAACATAGGGCGACTAATAGGTAAGACATTGAGTAAAAGTAGATGATTTCCTCAAATTGTCTAAGATGATAGCCAACAATATCTAAAACAAGGGAAATAGTTGCAAAGAAGCTATTCCCTGCCTAAATTCTAGAAGCATAAGCATCAAGTTTCGTCCTATCGTTGACTACAAGCTTTTTGGGTTGACTTTAGATTGAAAGTATGGTTAGATTGGCAGTATGGTTAGATTGATGATATGGTTATAAATTATCAGTTGTATATCGAGGTTGCCATGCAACTCTTATAAAAAAAATGAGTCAACTTATTACATAACAGGTTCAAATCATGCTCTTCACAAAAAAGATTGAGTCAAATTATTACATAACATGTCCAAATGAACACCATGTTAAAATCAACACCAAACATTACTAGCACAAATTGAAGGAAAGAAGTAGTACAAAATTCAATATTGCATCCCTAATTATGAGTGAATTCTATCTAATAAGGCTTTAGTTGTCTTGAATTCAATATTGTGTCCCTAATTACAAGTGGAGTCTATATAATAAGGCATTAGTTGGCTTGGATTTCTTTCGCAACTAGAGAGCTAATTTGTTTGAATGCCTATAAAATTATTTTTGGCTTTTGCTTGTGATTTAGTCTATGCACAAAAGTATTATATAGTATAGTGTTATCTGAAGCATTTGCAGGCCAAGTTGTTGTATATATGTAGCATGTAAGCTCTATAAATTAAGTGGAGAAGTCAGAAATACAATATCAGTGCATTCAATATCAGTACATCCAAACTTAACATGATTGCAGATTCCATCCATCCAACAGAAATGGAGCAAATTCAATCATTGACTTCCATTGACTTTGCTCTGTTCCCGTTGGATGTGTGGAATCTGCAATCGGGACAAGGATAGCCATATCAATAGTGATAATTGTTTATCTGCCATGCATGTTCTTGTTCTACTCTATTGCATTTCTTATGCAATACTTGGTGTTCTTCATTTGTTTGCAAATAATCTCAAACTTGAAAAACCATGGAAAGATCAACAAACCCATATGGGAAAACTTGGAGAGAATCATGTAAGAAGTTTAAATTAATTGTGAGTTAATTACAGATGCACTTGTAAAGAATCAAGTGAAGTTTAAATTAATTTTGAGTTAATTACATATGGAAGGATTAGAATTCCTTCAAGCATTACTTAATAAATTCTTGAATTCAATTACACCAATTTACACTGACAACAACCTGCCCATCTCAATAATTTCTCATTGTTCAAAGAATTTAACAGGAGTTGTGAAATATGCTATAATTATTTAGTTGTATTTTTCTTTGCCACATTACAAAGTATGTTCACAAGGTGATTGAAACTAGTAACTCAATATACATAAGTGGGCCATTTCATTTGTAGTTTGAATTTTCATTTTTGCGTTGGGATGTTTAGCAACTTTGAGTGGTGCATATGGCTAGATTAATTGATTGTAGGACCCGATAACCAAAGAATGATGGATGGGGCTTCCCTGGATGACAACAATCCTACTCCACATATGGTGTTGATGGTTATCTTCATATGTGCTAGATACAAAAAAAATTGGTCATTGAACTGGCAACAAAGTCACAATCAAAATCAATACTTGTCAATTTTTAATGGTTGTATTGTAGACATGTTTACAACTATGTGCCAACCTTTAATAGTTTTGTTTAAAATATACCTTACACCAGCATAATTACTTATTATGGTATATTGTTAATTTATACTAGTATAGATAACGTATTTTAAAGTTATAAGATAAAACGAGTAATGGAGGCATCTCAATCAACAATGTGCAATAATCAATATGAATTGAGTTGTGTTTCACATTTTATCAACATTTATTTATGTTCTGAATTTTACAATGGAAAGGATTCAAATGTTTTAAAGGACATCAAATCTCAACATTATAGAATTCCAAATCAATTATTTAATCTAATACCATCATCATCAATTATTTCTAAAGCTCAGACAGAAGGGAGCTTTAGAAAGACTCGAACAACTTACAGACTAACTGACTCTGGAAAACTCCTCCCCGAGAGTGAACTCCTCATCTCCTTATATAAAAATTTGTGGAGAAGGGAATCATTTCACTGATGAGACTCGACAAGACTTTGGACCCTACATGTCTTCCACTAAATCTGTTTTTAGATATTTGGCGGTAGAAATCATGCAAGATTCTTCCGACCAAATCATAATTTTATTCTCCACTAAGAAAAGTAAATCTTACTTTAGATCTGGTAGGGTAGTCATGCAATATTCCCCGACCAGTAGTCATACTCAAGACTATATGTAAGAGGAATCTTGGAAATGCGGGTCAAACCACGCCAAAAGTTGGAGAAGTGCTCCAAGTTTCCAAGATGCTCATTATTTTATTACAAAGTGGATAATGGTCACGTCAACCCACTAAACTCGATTGGCACCACTGTCGGCCAATTAGAATTGAAGTACACTGTGGAGGTTGGTATCGTCAACCCACAAAAACCGACTGACACCACTGTCGGTCAGTAAGACTTTATGAATCATTATTCCACCGGTTGGTCATGAAAATGTCGAAAGCGATTTGGATCCCAATGTTGAGTGTAGATTTCTCGGTACATTTTAGGATCTCCATCATGATATTCATCATGTTGTAGGGCATATCTTGTTCTAATGACCCAAGGATGCATTTCTCTGATAAAAAGTATTTTATAGTCATTTTCCAAAATTTGTTCCAGATTGTATACAGTGTTTGGAAAATGTCTATGAGGAAATAAAAACATTCTGGCAGTGTCAATAACATCTGGATGAATAGCATTGGGATTCAAACCAAACTTTTTCCACCAATCTATAAGCCAATCAGTTTCTGGAAATGATGAAAATTGATCAGAAAATTTAATCATACAATAGTAATATTGTCAGTCCATAAGAAAACATGATCCCACATTGCTTTATACTAGAAATAATTTATTTGAAACATTTTCTGATGAGGATCTTGTTGTGGCCATGACTGTATATCTCTCATTCTGTTAATTTGGAAAAAGTTCCATGCTGGAGTTGGTTCCATCTCTGTGTTGTTTGACAGAACCAGTTTGTGTTAGCAGTGTTGATTCTAGTTAAGTCTCCCATTTCAACCAAATTTTGTTTGGATGCAATAGTATATGCCTGGTGCATTTGTCCTATCACATGTTGAGGTGGAATGACATGAATGTTGGTGTTTGTAGAGAAATATGGTAATCTAAAATCTACCCCTTCATACCATCTTAACTGCCATTTTGGTACCCAATTTTCACAATATACATCCCATGTTGTATGATCATCTAGATATTTTGTGACATGAGTATTTCTATAATCATCCCAAGTATTGATAATCACCATGCTTTTTGAACAATATGCAATTTGGGCATGTGATTTTGAGATAAAAGCTAAGGTCTTCCTTTTTGGCGGATGGCCATTTATACTTGGTAAAGTGATAAAATATCCAGGATCACCACTGGGATTTTGAGATGAGCCATGTGGCTCTACTGCAAATAGGAAAGGATTTCCTATAATGAAGTCGACTGGTAATTCAGATAATAAAAATTTCATTCCCAATGCATATTCATCAAACAATAAAATTCCTTTGGGAATTTCAAAATCCATTTCTATATAAAAATTCTCCAGACCTATAGCAGAATAACTGCTAGGAAACCAGTATTTGTGGGGAATTAAATATTTATGCACTAAATTCATATCTGATCATGTATCCAGTAGTGCATTCAAACAAAAGATTTCAGAATTTATTTCTAATTTTATCTTCACCTGATATTTCTGAAATCTAACGGGCAAGATTTTCATTGCTGGTAACCCTTGGAGTTGAGTTGCAGTTTTTGGGTTCTTGAAAGGTACATCCTCCAGAGGAGGTGGTCTAGAATCTAACTGATCCCTAATATATCTGATTTCTTGCTTGTCCCAAGAGTCTACTTTGTAGTTGTCTTCAGACTCTTCTTCTAATTTCTTTAATTTTTCTTTCAAATCAGTAACTTCCTTTCTCAAAAGAATCATTTCTCTAGCTAGATCAGTTACTGATGTATGATGTAACTTTGCTTCCTTATTATATTTAATAAAAGTCTTTTTATTTCTATCAAAGGAAGCTTCTAAGAACAAAGATTCTCTTTTTGAAGATTCAACATACCTTGACCTTTGTTTTGTTTTGATTGATTTCAAAAATGTTTCCAGAAGGGAATTCTTCATATCTCCTTCTGGTAGGGCCTTGATATGTGCTAGCATCTATTCCTCTTGATCTCCAACATTTATGAACATGCATATTTTTATCTTTTGGTGAAGATTTTCTGGTTCAGAATCAGACTCGGAATTATTTGAACTATCTTCATAAGAGCAGAAGTTTGGATTTTTACATTTGCAATTTTGATTCATCAAGACTTCTTCTTCTTCTATGCTATATCCAAACTCAAAGGTACTAGTAGATTCTGAACAACAACCTTGTTGCAACATATGCACTTCTTCTCTTTTTGGAAAGGGATTGTGCAGGCATTGGTTTGTTTCATGACTATTTGACCCGCATCTATTGCAGTGTGTTCTCAAAGCTAATTGTTTATTAGTTTGAACTTCTTTAGCCTTTTGTTCATAATATTTCCCTTTTGACATTCTTGATGCATTATTTTCTGGACAATTATGTGCAATGTGTCCAGTTTTTCCACAAATCCAACACTGGACTTGTTGCCTGACCTAGTGGGCATGAGTTTTCAGTTTGATATCTTCAGGCTCATAATAGTGTGTCTTGGGTTTGTACCTATATATTTTCTTTTCTTTGAACTCTTTTTGCTTTTTTCTTTTCTTTTTTACAGGGTCTGAAATATATAGACCATACTTCTCACATACAGATTTTCTATCAGGTAAGTGAGATAATTTATTCACAGAATTATGAACTTTCATATTTACACACAACCCTACCAAAGCTTTGGTAATGAGAGAATAGATTTATCCCCATGTATACATCTCATATGGAAGCTTAAAAACTTCCTGCATTTTTAGGTACTCTACAAATTTACTGGGTATAACAGCCAAGTAAACTTGTTTCCATAAAAGGTTTTGACTATCTTGCACCTCAAAGATTCTCTGAGTCCAATCCTTATGAAATTCTTCATATTCTAACATCTTTCTACATTTCATATTCATAAGGATTAGCTCATGTCTGTCTGCTAATTCAGATTCAGTTCCACACCAATGTTCAAGAATTGTTGTGGTAAGGGATCCTATCATATTATTATGGGGAGTTCCATCAATATGATATACCATATCTCCTTGTTCATCTCTTAGAATTTTTGCCTCCATTTTAGCAATCATTATTGGAGATGAGATAACTTCCCACCATTTTCTCAGCGTTCCAGTAAAACATTGAATTATAGATTTACAGGCTTCAAATTTTGTTTTACATTTCATACACATAACTTTGTATGAAACATACATTCTGTCAATCATCTGCCTGATCTGTCCAACTAACAGACTGTCAATGTTCCATTTGGGGAACCAATCTTCTACAAATGTTTGAGTTTCAGGAAGTTTTCATTTTCCAAAGAGATCTGGTGCTGGTGGTCTATTTACATGGTTTGGGAGATTTTTATAAGTAGGTTTCTGAATAGATACAAGGAAAAGATTTTCTTTTGAAGATTCTGGTGTATCTTTTTCAGAAGGAAAGTGGTGAGGGAATTTTTTATTAATTTTGGTCTCAGAAGGTTTATATACAGGAGACAGGATGGATATTGGATGATTTGGGAGAATATAAGGATCAGGAATAGGTTTTTCAGGGATGTTATCCTTTTGTTTAACTTCTAATAGTGACTTTCCCATATTGGAGAAGGCTTCTCCTAATCCTTCCATTAATTCTTCATGATTTCTTTTGGACTCTCTCGATTTTTCAGATATTTCTATTAGAGTAGTGTCCATTTTCTCTTTGACATTTGTAACTTTGTCCTGTATATCATTTACAGAATATACTATAGTGTTCGTGGAGACTTTCAAGTCTCTGATTTGTCCACGTCTGGCATAATCATTGGTTACAAATGTGTGTGTAGCCATGCCTCTTAAGGATGTATTTGTCCAGTTCAATTGTTCTGCTAATGATTTGAATTTTCTGTCAACACCCATGAATTGGGTGGCCTCATCAGAAAGCAGTAGAGAAACTGCTCTGACTTGTCTATTATTGTCCTCAAGGACAATGCCTTTAAATGGAGGAAAAGTTGAACTTGATTCAACTGTCTGTCCTTCCAGACTTTTCCATTTGTGTTTAGGAGGTGTTTCAGAACCTCCTTCCATCATCTGGACTTCATGCTGCTGTAATAATTTCTTCCATTCATAGAAAGAAATCCATGTGTTTTTATCAGAGATATAATTCTACCATTTTTGTGACACTCTTACCTTTTCTTCATCTGATGTGGCTATGTTGAATTCTGATGTCTCTAGATTTGTAAACAAATCCCAGTTTAACATTTTCTTGATCCAGACTTCTTCTATGCTTCCTTTGGGACATCCTTTTATGATTGAATGAAACTTATGAATTTCATTTATTGAAGGTCTTTGCATAGAATCAGGGAGAGGATTTGAAAACCTATAATCAGGGATAACCTGATCACATTATTCAATGTATCCTAACCCATACTTAGGATTCCCTAGAGGTCTCATTCCCTTATATATATCTTGTAGCTTGGGATCTAAAGTCTCAATGGTCGGCATGTAATGAATCATTAAACAGTGTTGAGACTCAGATGTAGAAACATAACTTTCAAAAGTATTATTTACAGAACGGAAACAAAATGAAGAATCCATATGTTATAGGAGAGATAACTATAACTGCACAGACAAGCAGGGTGTTTAATCTTAGTCCTCTTCTCCGGAGAGAGAGAATGTCAGATAGGCTCTTGGCCGACTGCTCAGGCGGAAACTAGTTACTCTGTCAGGAAGTCATAGAAGTGGAAACCTTGTCTTTCAAAGGCCCGAGACTTATGATACGGCTTCAAAGAGTCGCAAGAGTGGAAACCTTGTCTTTGAAAGGCACGAGACTCTTGATATGGCTCTGGATTGATTCTTTACTTAAAACAAACAAACTTAACAGAGTGAGATATCTGTTATCATACCCGGCGTGAAAATGGCGTCATGGCTCTGTGTTTTAAGGAATTATACGCTTTGTATTTATCATCTCCCGAGAACATCTATGGAGTATCTTCTTCCTATATTAAAAAATAAATAAATAAGTGAAACTTCCGACATATGTCACTTGGCTATGCTCTCGCATGTATAGAGAACTTCGCCATGATATAAAAAACATATTCATTTGGGGCCGGCCTTTTGAGACACTCACATCATCTCCCACCCGTGCATGTGTTTCGAAGGATCAGATAAAAAAAATGTTGGATAGATCAGGGAAATCGATTGGCTTGAAATAGGAGTTGGAAAGCTTTGTTCTAGCCAGTCACAATGGACTAGACAATGAACATGGATTACTATACTATTCCATACATATTCACCCAACAGTGACCAAATAAATTCTAGTTGTGGATAATTCACTTTGTCTATGAATGAAATGCTTTATATTTCATAGCTAAATAAATTTATGGGGGGTGGCGATTTATTGAGGATGGTAGCTTAAATTTGCACCCATACCATGGATTTTTCTTTATATATTCCACCTTCTAAATTGGAAGCTTGTTTAAATATATTAATTAATTAAAATACCTAAAGATTTAAGCCTTTAAAAGTTGAAGAGGTTGAGCAACATGTTCCCTAGGATGTTATCCTCACGATACATCACCACCTACCTTGAGATAGGAGGGCAAGAAAGCACTGCTTGTGATGAACTCACGTTTTCTACCCAAATTTTGTTGTTTCAAATATGATAATTTACAACGGCTAGCATTGGATTGGGCAGTGTAGCCTAGGCATCAACCTAGACTCATCATATCTTCCACTAGGTGAGATTTATTCAACCATTTTTCATCGAAGATGCCAATGTTCTGATTTTTTATTAATGTACCTAAAATGAACATTAATTGTTCCCTGTAAGTTCTTTATTTTGAAATGAACCTTTGTATGGTAAAACTGAAAGTGAAATTAGGTAACCATGACATGGGAATGAATTATTGCAATAGAAAATCCATGACATTGGAATGATTTATTATATCTTTACCTGTTGGCCCTCTCCTCCACTGAGCACCAGTCACCGAGCAAGAAGCAGAAGATGTTTCCCACTAGGTCATGTTTCCCACTAGGTCGTTGATGCTCATAAGAAGATGTTTCATGGTGCTATTGAAAAAGATGTTTCCGACTAGGTCGTACATCCCACTAGGTCATTTATGCTCATAAGAAGATGTTTCCTAGTGTTATTGAGTCATCCATGTTTGCAAGTTTGGTAAACAGAGCCCACATGTCGTGTTGAACAATGGGGGATGGTGAAGATGATGAAGATGAAGATGATGGCTTGGATTCTCACCTTGAAAACTATCTCATGACCAAGAAAGGTAATATAAATGAGTTCTACAAGCATGTTGATATAAATCCTCTTGTATTTGTTTAATACAGTAGATGGGAGTGGATGGAAATGGCAATCGAGGTGGTCTCAATGTAGCTACCACAAAACTATGAGGAGGCATGAGGCGGTGAGCCTTAGTATGGCATAATTTTCTTATCTTTCAAAGATTTGACTGCAACGTTGTTAGAACCCACAAAAGATCTTAGACTGTAGTGCAAAAGATCTTAGACTACAATGTTTCCTGCCTTCAAAACAACCACTACAAATTTTTATTTTTTTAAATCATTTATTAAATCTGACAATGGAGAAAATAAAATGACACACACCAGGGGAAAAAGGTCACATTCTATGACACTCATCCTATCACAAATTGATTCTTGAAAATTGATAAATAAGAAAATAAAATAGTTTTAAAAAATAAATCCCTTTAATATAATTTTTTATAAAAGTTAGCAAATTTTGTGAAATTATCTTGAATTAATAAGAAGTCACATTGCTTTGACTCATGACTGAAAAATATAGTCCCTGCTTGAGGAAGGGACTAATAATGTGTTCCCATAAAAGATGGTAAAAATGTGGTATTGTCCTTTCTCATCATATGAATTATGTAAATGGTATTCTTTGGGAATTTAGAGTGCCTCCATGTGCCCAAAATTTGGCTAGCATTAAGCCTAAGTCAACATATGGGTTTTTTGGGATTCCTAGTTTATGATGTTGGGTTGTAGAAAATGGACCACCCACATGATACTTTCTCCATCATTCATAGTTTATCACACCCCTTTATATTTATCTCAAGAAAATAGTAGCCACCTTGGGGTTGAAAAACATCCCACCTTTGGGTAGAAGAAACATAATATCAATTTCTCTAATAGTGAAGTGAAAAGGTTTCTTGTGTTAGAAAATACACTTGGATGATCCAGACATATAGATTATAATGATTAACACACTATTGACCTTATATGTGGCCCACCCGATTTTCAAAATAAACTCGCAAAGAATTGTAAATCCATGAATTAAAAATTGTTATTCTTTTTACCCCGATTTTCAAAATAAACTCGCAAAAAATTGCGAATCCCTGAATTAAAAATTGCTATACCTTTTTCTTAATCATTCACTAGACAAAGAGGGTCCCCACTAAGAGAGTTCTTGTTTTTATAAAGGCTTATAGATGTCATATTTTGCAACAAGAATATTTGAATTATGACATATATTCGATTAAATGAAGCATGGGTTCATGAAAAAATTACAAAGGCATACTCATTAAGTACCTTTATTAGTCCCTGCCTTCAGGCTGGAGGGACTAATTGAAATCGGTTTGACAAAAAAAATTAATCCATGCACCTGAATCGATGTACTCATTAGCCTTTTATCCTAAGTGTTTCAGTTAAATATATGCAAACACTTTATCTCCTCCAATGAAGAGATCAGGGCACTTTATCTCATCCAATCAAGACTTTTAACCTCTTATTTGGCCTCATATTGAGGCTAAGGGGAAAATTGTTGGTTTCAAAGTTAGGAACTTGGAAATATATTGACATTACTTCTCTTGAGATGGATTAATGTTAGATTTGATATTAGCATTGGTCCGCGATATTAAATGTTTATGCTTTATGTTTCATTCTCTAATGTTTAGTGCATGCATGGTAATTGCCAAGTGTTTGAATGATGCTTGCAGTTGACGTGACACCCTCTGCTCTTCCTTGTGTGGTTGTTGAAATAGAAGGAATTTGTTAAATGCAACGATATCTCTGTTAAAGAGAAACCCTCTTGTTGCGCTCTTCAACAACGGTCTCCGATGTGGAGCTTGTTATGCAATCCGATGCAACGATCATCCACAATGGTTCCTTGCTGACGTAATTGTGGTCACCACTACCAACTTCTGCTTGCCTAACAATGCCCTACCGAACAATGCTGACGGCCAATGCAATCCTCCCCTCCAACATTTCGATCTCTCCAAGACGATCTTCCAGCATATCGCTAAGTATAGGGCGGGCATCGTCCCCGTAATGTAACAGAGGTAATTTTTTTATGTGAATTCAAGTTTTGTTACAGAAGTAATAACAAAGTATTAATATTAGTATATCTTCACACACACACACACACACACACACACACACACACACACACACACATATATTCAGTTAGATGTATCTATAAAAAGATCTATGCCTATATCTACAAATCAGTAATAGCATGTTGCTCGATGCTGATTTTTTACCAAAGTGTAGAAGTTTCAATGCCTGTAATGTGCCAAATAAAGTAATATAAATTGAAACTAGCAATTTCCAAAGATTGGAAAACATAATAGATCAGATCCATGTTAATATGAATCTATTTTAGTTGAATGTTTAATGGGTTATTCCCTTATTTCTAAATACTTCTTCTGCTATGGAATGTGCAGGGTACCCTACCACAGATTGAGCGAAATTCGGTTCATCGTGAATGGGCACTCATACTTCAATATAGTCCCCATCACTAACGTGGGAGGAGCAGGGGACGTCCACACGATTTCGATTAAAGGACCTGCTAGAAAACATACCCGCTCAGTATAAGTATAAGTTGGCATGCACCCGTTACAGATCTCTTCTCCCTATATTTATCTATATGTAATTAATGATCCATCCCATTACTGCTTAGTAGGCACCCGTTCTGCCATCGCCTATGGCCCCATTCTATTGTAGTTGCGCTAGTGTCAGTTCCTGCACCAAAAATTTCCTACAACAAACAAGGAATTAAACATACGAAATCATGCATATGAAATCATGTTTAGCTAGATGAATTTGGAAGGGTGCATCATGCATTTTTATATCTCAATTACATATCTTGTATCTCTTAATTCGATATCAAGTTGCAGCTAGAAATTAGATATCAATCAGAGGGGAGGACATGTTTTTTTCTCTATCAATAACATGGTCAGACCATCACCCTTTTTACTATTTGCATCCAACGTCTCTAAGGGTTAATGCTAGAACAACAATTTTCATGGATTAATTCGCTTTCTTAGTATTACTAAATACTTCTCCCGACTTGGATAAGAGTAACATGAGATAAGGAGAGACTTACAATTTTGATACTTTAATAATGACAATGCAGATTCTGTGTCTGAAATTTGCATTGTAAATGTATGCCTAATGTTTATAATATAAATGCAGGCCAGAATTTTTGTAATGTGTGTTAAACAATGCTCTAATCCTTTCATAACTCACTGTAGAGCTCACCTCTGCCTCCTTGTCTTCCGATTCCGTTGTGGCATATATTTTCGTCAATTATTCCACATAAATCGTCTCCTTCTGATGCTCCTTCTGTTGGATAGCCAATGGGTTATTCTTCTCGTTGTCTTTCCTGCCCTTTCCCTGGAGCATGCCTAAGCCTCTTCCAAACAGATCATGATCAGAAAATAGACAAACCACTCAAGGGATCCATGGCAGCGGTTCCATGTGGAAGAGGGAATGTTAAGTGTTGAATTTTTGAACTATGGTAAGGACACATATTCATTAATATATATTTTATTACTAACAAAAACCACTTTTATGTAAAAAGTGGTTGATATACACCAATCAACATCATTTTCCACATTTTTCAATTAATGGCGTCGATTGGCGTATATCAACCACTTTTTACATAAAAGAGGTTATTGCTAGTTGACAATCAGCATGCCTAAAATAACATTAATACATTAATGTATTAAATACATTAAATAAATTAAATTCATTAATGTATTAAATACATTAATATATTAAAGACATTAATGTATTCAATACATTAATGTATTCAATACATTAATGCATTAAATACATTAATGTATTAAATACATTAATTAATGAATTAATACATTAAAGCATTATTAATATATTAATACATTAAAACATTATTATTAATTAATACATTATTACATTAGTAAAGAATTATTAATACATTAATATATTAAAGACATTAAATACATTAATGTATTAAATATTTTATAAATAAAAACATAAATATTGATATTAAAACATTAATCTTAAAGAATTAATACATTAAAAAAATATCTATACATTATTAAAATACTAATACATTATAATAATGTATTATTAATATCTTACCTTATTAATGTATTAATATAGTATTACTAATGTATTAATGTTAAAGTAATATATTATTATAAAATAATAATAATATATTATTATTAATACATTATTAAACAATAATAATGTAATACATTGATAAAATAATACATGAATTAATAAAAGATTAATACATTAAAAAGATATTAATGTAATAAAAAATACATTAAATTTTTATATTAAAACTATTATATTTAAGTACTAATACATTAATAAAATATTTATATAATAATAAAGTAATACATTAATTAATAAAATAATGATACATTAATAAAATAACAATACATGAATACTTTAATAATATATCACCCAAATTAATATATTATAATAATGTATTAACTCATTATTATAATGTTAAAATATTTTATAAATAACATATATAGATTATTAATTAATGTATTAATAAAGCACTAACAAATACATTAAATGATAAATTATAATAATATATTAAGTCATGATTATTATTATGTTTAAATATATTATAGTTAATATATTTATATATTTTTAATTAATAAATTAATGTATTAATAAAATATTTATACATTATGAAATAATACATTACTAAAATATTAAAACATTAATAAAGTATTGTTAATTAATACATTAATAAAGCATTAAAACATTAAAAAAAAATATTTAATTTATAATAGTACATTAATATATTGAAGTAATAAAGTACAAAAACATTAATAATACATTATTACATAAATAAAAAAACATTGACCAAAACCATCACCATCACGATAGTTAACTCCAATAGATGATGACCATGACAATGACTATGCGTGATGTACGATATATATATATATATATATATATAGAGAGAGAGAGAGAGAGAGAGAGAGAGTTGTTCATGGAAAATTATATTTAGAGTTGTTCATCACAATGGAAAATTATATTTAGAGTTGTTCATCACAATGTAAAATTATATTTAGAGTTGTTCATCAAAATGTAACGTTGGACAATGCTCGTGACATTGGGAAATGGTCGTCACATTGCGACGTTGGGAAATGTTCATCAAAATGCGACGTAGGGAAATGTTCATCATAATGCAATGTTAGTTGCAATGCAATGAAAATGTTCATCGTAATGCAATGGAAATGTTAGTCACAATGAGATGTATCGAATCATGTTTTACTTTTTAGACAATGATTTATATTTTTCCTAAGGACATTGATAACAAAAGGAAAATGTTCGTCACATTGTGACGATGGGAAACGTTCGTCAGAATGCGACATTGGGAAATGGTCGTCACATTGAGACGTTGGGAAATGTTTGTCACAATGTGACGTAGGAAAATGTTCATCATAATACAATGTTAGTCACAATGCAATGGAAATGTTAGTCACAATGAGATGTATGGAATCATGTTTTACTTTTTAGAAAATGATTTATGTTTTTCCTAAGGGCATTGATAACAAAAGGGAAATGTTCGTCACATTGTGACGATGAGAAACGTTCGTCACAATGCGACTTTGGGATATGGTCATCACGTTGCAACGTTGGGAAATGTTCGTCAAAATATGACGTAGGGAAATGTTCATCATAATGCAATGTTATTCACAATGCAATGGAAATGTTCATCATAAGGCAATGGAAATGTTCATCATAAGGCAATGGAAATGTTAGTCACAATGAGATGTATGGAATCATGTTATACTTTTTAGACAATGATTTATATTTTTCCTATGGACATTGATAACAAAAAGGAAATGTTCATCACATTGTGACGATGGAAAATGTTCGTCACAATGCGACATAGGGAAATGGTCATCACATTGTGACGATGAGAAACGTTCGTCACAATGAGACATTGGAATATGGTCGTCACATTGTGACGTTGGGAAATGTTCGTCAGAATATGACGTAGGGAAATGTTCATCATAATGCAATGTTAGTCACAATGCAATGGAAATGTTCATCATAATGCAATGGAAATGATAGTCACAATGAGATGTATGGAATCATGTGATACTTTTTAGACAATGATTTATATTTTTTCTAAGGACATTGATAACAAAAGGGAAATGATCGTCACATTGTGACGATGGGAAACGTTCGTCACAATGCGACATAGGGAAATGGTCGTCACATTGCGACGATGAGAAACGTTCGTCACAATGAGACATTGGAATAGGGTCGTCACATTGTGATGTTGGGAAATGTTCGTCAGAATATGATGTAGGGAAATGTTCATCATAATGCAATGGAAATGTTCATCATAATGCAATGGAAATGATAGCCACAATGAGATGTATGGAATCATGTGATACTTTTTAGACAATGATTTATATTTTTCCTAAGGACATTGATAACAAAAGGGAAATGTTCGTCACATTGTGACGATGGGAAACGTTCGTCACATTGTGACGATGGGAAATGGTCGTCACATTGTGACGATGAGAAACATTCGTCACAATGAGACATTGGAATATGGTCGTCACATTGTGATGTTGGGAAATGTTCGTCAGAATATGACGTAGGGAAATGTTCATCATAATGCAATGTTAGTCACAATGCAATGGAAATGTTCATCATAATGTAATGGAAATGATAGTCACAATGAGATGTATGGAATCATGTGATACTTTTTAGACAATGATTTATATTTTTCCTAAGGAAATTGATAACAAAAGAGAAATGTTTGTCACATTATGACGATGGGAAAGGTTCGTCACAATGCGACATAAGGAAATGGTCGTCACATTGCGAGATTGGGAAATGTTAGTCACAATGCGACGTAGGGAAATGTTCATCATAATGTAATGTTTGGAAACACTTGACACAATGTAGAATCATCTTCTACTTTTGCAGCGTTGGGAAAATGGTTGTTAGATTGTGGCGTCAAGAATTTTTTGTCACATTGCGACGTATGAAAATGTTCATGTCACATCGCGACATTGGAAAATGTTCTTCAGAGTGCGACGTTTGGAAATGTTAGTCACAATGAGATGTATCGAATCGTGTTTTACTTTTTAGACAATGATTTATATTTTTCCTAAGGACATTGATAACAAAAGGGAAAATTTCGTCACATTGTGACAATGGGAAACGGTCGTCGCAATGCGAAATTGAAAAATGGTCGTCACATTGCGACGTTGGGAAATGTTCTTCACAATGCAACATAGGGAAATGTTCATCATAATGCAATGTTAGTCATAATGCAATGGAAATGTTCATCATAATGCAATGGAAATGTTAGTCACAATGAGATGTATGGAATCATGTTTTACTTTTTAGACAATGATTTACATTTTTCCTAAGGACATTGATAAAAAAAGGGAAATGTCCATCACATTGTGACGATGGGAAATGTTCATTACAATGCGACATTGGGAAATGGTCGTCACATTGCGACGTTGCGAAATGTTCATCACAATGCAACATAGGGAAATGTTCATCATAATGCAATGTTTGGAAACACTTGACACAGTGTAGAATCATCTTTTACTATTGCGATGTTGGAAAAATAGTCGTTATAATGTGACGTCAATAATTTTTTGTCACATTGTGACGTTCGAAAAATTTCGTCACATGGTGACATTAGGAAATGTTTGTCAAAGTGTGACATTGGTAGAGGTTATCTTTGAACTATTGGTCAGTTTTCAAAGATATCCCCCTTAATAATTTTTTGTCACATTGTGACGTTCGAAAAATTTCATCACATGGTGACATTGGGAAATGTTCGTCAAAGTGCTACATTGGGAAATTATTAATATGCTGATTAGCAATGCCAGCAACAACCACTTTTAAGTAAAAAGTGGTTGATATATGTTGTAATATTAATACAATTAGTAAAGTGGTTACATAACATGGTTAGATAACATAGTAAAGTGGTTACAAAAATGTTCATCACATCACGACATTGGGAAATGTTCGTAAGAGTGTGATGTTTGGAAATGTTAGTCACAATGAGATGTATGGAATCATGTTTTACTTTTTAGACAATGATTTATATTTTTTCTAAGGACATTGATAACAAAAGGGAAATTTTTGTCACATTGTGACAATGGGAAACGTTCGTCACAATGCGACATTGAGAAATGGTCGTCACATTGCGACATTGGGAAATGTTCTTCACAATGCGACGTAGGGAAATGTTCATCATAATGCAATGGAAATGTTAGTCACAATGAGATGTATGGAATCATGTTTTACTTTTTAGACAATAATTTATATTTTTCCTAAAGACATTGATAACAAAAAGGGAAATGTTAGTCACATTTTGACGATGGGAAACGTTCGTCACAATGCGACATTGGGAAATGGTCGTCACATTGCGATGTTGGGAAATGTTCATCACAATGCGACATAGGGAAATGTTCATCATAATGCAATGTTTGGAAACACTTGACACAGTGTAGAATCATCTTTTACTATTGTGACGTTGGGAAAATGGTCGTTATAATGTGGCATCAATAATTTTTTGTCACATTGCGACGTTCAAAAAGGTTCGTCACATGGTGACATTGGGAAATGTTCGTCAAAGTGCGATGTTGGGAAATTATTAATAATTTATGTTAATCTCATAAAATTATTAATATGTCGATTAGTAATGCCAACAACAACCACTTTTAAGTAAAAAGTGGTTGATATGCATTGTAATATTAATACAATTAGTAAAGTGGTTACATAACATTGTTAATACATTATGTGGCATAGTAATGTTGCTATGTTCGTCACATTTCAACATTACTATGTTCGTCACATTTCAATATTACTATGTTTGTTAGGTTGCAATGTTGGGATAAGTTTTTAGTATGGTCGTCAAGAGAAATATATTTTTTGTTTGAAGAGAAATATATTTTTTGTTTCAAGTTGGATTTGTTGTTTACATTGAAGAGTGTGTCACATAGACACATTTAGAGAGCAATAATTTTATGAGGTTGACATTGATATTTGTGACATACAAGAAGATGACATTGAATTAAGGAGTAAAAATGAGAGAGATTAAGTTTCACTTCCATAAATTAAGAAGTAAACATTAAAATTAAGCCATATTGTGACATATTAAATGTAATAAGATGAATAACTTGAATGGATTGAGCCATATTGACAATTATTGGGTTGTCTTTCCATTTAAGAATAAACTATTTATCAAAATTTAATATCGTTTAAGAATAAAATATTTGTCAAACATATATAGCATTAATTGTATTCAAACATTATAATTCATGGTGTTTATTGTTGCTATGAAGATTTGAATGCAATGATGTTTATTGATTGTATAATAAAGATTTAAATTCACTATTTATATTTATGTAACATTATCATTATTAAGATTACTAATGTAACATTATTGTAATATTACTGTGTTATTAATTTAACTTTATTAATTAAGTGGGTACTTGCATAAAATTAATATCATTAATTAGAAAACTAATGTTATATAGTTATTGGAAACATAATTATTTAAATTTAAAAATAAGAATAGTTTATAAAGAAAATGTATAATTATTTTATTTTAAGTT
>JZKD02S0709942.1:0-13382 GCA_000966675.3 Picea glauca | reverse complement strand
TCTAAACATTAATAATATTACTTTACTTTTAAGATTATTAATAATATTATTTTGAAGAATAAGATTATTAGTATATGATAATTAAATATTAATGTTAATAAATCATCAAAATTAGTATTTAGAAATATTATTTATTTTTAAGACTATTAATTATTTGAATAATAATAATCTTACATATACTTAAAAATAATTATTTAAATAATAATAACCTTACATATACTTAAAAATAATTATTTGAATAATAATAACTTTACATATACTTAAAAAAAAATTGTAATAAATAAATTCCATATTCAATTTTTTTTTGAATTCATAAGGTTTACTTACATTACATGGCATTTTGAAATAAGTGAAAATTGAGAGGATGCAATTGAAAACAAAATAAAGGGATAAACAATTTTTTTCTTTGAATAAAGAGAGACAACTTAGAAGTAGCATATTTAAGTGAAAATTGAGAGGATGCAATTGAAAACAAAATAAAGGGATAAACAATTTTTTTCTTTGAATAAAGAGAGACAACTTAGAAGTAGCATATTTAATTCATATGATGTTTACTTAATGTTTAATGATGTTTAACATATGATGTTTAATTCATATGTAATTCATATGACACTTTGAAGCAATTAAAAAGTATGACGGGGAGATTAAAAAACAAAGTGTAAATGTTATTTTTATTAAATTCAAAAAAAACATGACAGGTGACATGAATGTGATTGGTATTATTTGCATTTTACTTTTGCTCATTTTTTCCCAATTTCCTTAGCTATCAAGGTATTAATAAAGAAGTTGGAGCATTAATGATAAGCAATTTTCACTAATAAAATATCACATCTTATAATATTTTGTTCATTTCCAATTTTCCTTATCTATCAAGTTACTAGTAAAGAACTTGGAGCAGTAACGATAAAGCAATTTTTACTCAATTAAATATCAGATCTTATAATACATAAGATGGGACTTTATAATTTACATATAAGATTTTTTGGCTGTAATCCATGATGAGTTGCCACTAGCCTTCGTTTGTAAGCTATCTATATATCTGCCTCCAATACCACTCATTTCAAGATGCTACCTTACTTTTCAGGAATCGGGATCATCAACTGAACAAAGTTTGAGATGATCTATGCTTAAATGCAAGGAAATATTATATAGATACAATCTCAAATTTGTTTTACATTACTTCTGCAACACAAATATACATATATTTTTGAATGAAAATTTTATCCCCATCTTTTTTCCAACATTTCAGTGCCGAAATAAGTTTGTAAAGCTATACTTGTCTAAAATATCAAATCCTTGAGAATAAAACACATATAGAGACTGACATTCTGAGCAGAAATGAGGACAGCTCCCCAAACAATCTGGCCTTCCAGGGAGCTGTTCACATTGATTGAATCTAGGTATTCATACGTCTGTATCATGTCTGTTGTCTTCTTCCTCTCTATATGTAGAAAAGTGAAAATAGTAGAAACAGAAAGTGTAGTGTGTCTGTGGGTCCTAAAAAAGGGTGCACTCTCATTCTTTGTGGCATGCTCATGTCAAATATCATGATGGGCAGTTTGACATTCTTGTTTATACCCATCGCTTGCTTGCAGATGCCCATTACATCTAAAAAAGGCCAAGATACCAATTTTGCGTATAAACATGACACTTTGAAGCAATTAAAATAGATGAAGCTTTATGGCTGGTCCAATTAGATGGAAAGGAATATCCGGTCCTTTCGTAATTTCAAAGGCCACAACACCAGCGAGCTGCAGTTCAAAAAGCCCCAAAAAAACCATCCCCTACACAAACCCTAACCGCCAAAACCCCAAGAAAACAGAATTTAGAGCCTGAAACGTACCAGATAGACATCGGCGTCTGAAATCATAATGGGTTCCAGCATCCTGATGGAAATGTCGAGACTATTGGTGGCACCGTGTGCGAGCTCATCCGGGTGTCTGATGGTTCTGAAAGAGCCTCCCGTCTTACTATTTTCACATCATAAGTTCATAATCGCAGGCATGAGTTCCTAATTGCACGCATAATCGCAGGCATGAGTTCATGAAACAAAATCGCAGGTATGAAAAAGCCGAGTTCATAATCGCAGGCATAATCACAAGTATCTAGATATGAAAAATCCCAGGCATTATGTTCATGAAACATAATCGCAGGCATATGAAAAATCGCAGGTATTATGTTCATAAAACATAATCGCAGCCATTATGATCATGAAAAATCACAGCCATTATGACCAGAGCCATCTCTCTTCCAACAATCGATTATGGCGTCGTTGTCACTGGGGAAGCGGCCAATATTTCTCTGGCGAACCTGGTCATACAAAATCAGAAACCAAAACGCTTCAGGAATATGAAGAGGCCTGYGCCTGTCTTCCATAAATTTAAACGTGGCGCCTSTAATATGCGGCTTATCTCATATAAATAAAATAAATAATTTTACGCGGCTTATCTCATATAAATAAAATAAATAATTTTACAAAACGYGGTGTCAATCWTATMTTGTTACATTAATTTTTTTAATGATGTTTAGTAATAGTGAAAAAGTAAACATGATAAACGTACGATTTKARAAACACAAAGGAGTTAGTTTTGCSGCTTATCTCATATAAATMAAATAAATAATTTTACAAAACGTGGTGTCAATCATATATTGTTACATTAATTTTTTTAATGATGTTTARTAATAGTGAAAAAGTAAACATGATAAACGTACGTACGATTTGAGAAACACAAAGGAGTTAGTTTTGCMGCTTATCTCATATAAATCAAATAAATAATTTTACAAAACGTGGTGTCAATCATATATTATTACAGTAATTTTTTAATGATATTTAATAATAGTGAAAAAGTAAACATGATAAATGTACGATTTTATAAATATAAAGGAGTTAGTTCTTGCAATCTTATTCATTGATTTGGATGTAAGACGAAGAATATACCAACATATTCACTTTCTGACTATCAGATAAATTCTGTAATTAAAATGATGATTAATTATAAAACTATGATAATAACACTTTATTATTCTTATAACACTATGATAAATAATATTTTTTACATGAATAAATCATATTTCTGCAACTAGAGTTATGTGAATTATTTATGATTTATACAGTGCACGAAAAATCTTCTGCTACCTAGCAATAGGCAAGATCTGTCACTAATAATAGTACTCAAATTCATGACTGAACATCGCACCTGATAAACAGAGATTTCAATAAGAGAAAATCTTGTGTTTGAGAGGGTGTATACTTTCAAGTAGGTATTTAGTTTAGTTTTAGTTCATATGACAGGATCATAAATGCACAGAACCACTCCTCATTATGTTGAGAGCCCGCTATGTAGCTTGTCGCTGGCATTTTAATAAATGCAATTCTACTAATATAACAACCTTTTAACACTTGAATGGTTTATTATTATTATTATTAGTGATAATTGATTGTTTTATTCAAAGCAAATAGATGTTTCTTAAAGTTGTTCGAGAATCGAAAGCCTCTTTTCTGTATTTTCCTGGGTTTGCAAATGGGCAGAACTATCTACTTGTGAAGTTAATCGTACTCTAGTGTTATCTCACTGCACTTAGAACCAGCACAAAAAGAAGCCAATCTATTTTCATTAAAGTGCAGTACATTTCCATCCTTATAGTGTCTAATTGGGCCACTCGAACCTCACAGTTCTGATCATCTAACCTGATCTCATAATCATTTCAAACTAAACGTGAAATTAAAGTAGGCGTGAAAAACTCTCTAAAATTTGCAAGGAGATTCTTTATTGTATGGCCAAAAGCTCTATAGCTCCTTTTAAAGAACCTTATTTCCGAGAAGAAGCCCGAAGCTGACAAAAAGCAAGTCGAGAAGAAGCCTGAGCTGACAAAAAGCTGGTCGAAAAGAAGCTTGTTAAACAAAAGGCGCCTGAGAAAAAGGTCGCACAAATAAAACCTAACTAATCTACTGTTCTCATCAAGTAATCTGTTCTTATGCTTTCACAAACACTTCGAATAAATAGCGTGTCTATGTGAACGCTCATTGTTTTTCAATAAAAAACGATACATCATCTAAATGTAGTACATAAGATCAACTCAACAACGTTAAACACTTTAATCTGACCAGAAAAACTGATTTTGACACGTGCTTCCACATTCTTTGGAAGGGACTTGTTGCTTCGCAACTCAACTTGTTTCATATTTGAATATATAAAAAAATCCCAAGGCATTAAAACGTGGATTCAATTCATAATACATAAGGTGGTAGGCATGGGTTTAAGGTTGGAAATTTACAATATGGTGATATTTTTTTAAAATATATATAAATCCATGACCCATATGCATAAACCCACATGTAAATCATCCATACGATGTGATTGAAGGTGGTGTGAGTGGGCGTAAGTAAGTGTCACTCCACATTAAGGGTGATGTGCTAGCATACCCAAGTCACATTTATTCACACAATTCACAATTGGAAATTGTGTTAGGGTAAAGTGAGATGAATGAGGAGTTTATTTGCATTTTTTTTTAAAGCAAGAGAGCTCGTGCTGTACTTCCCTACATAGTTTTAACCTGGTTTATTAAAAAATACATAAAAGGAGCCGAGTAATCTTCATTTGCATTTTGGCCTATATACATATGTTAAAGAAAAAGTATGCAAAGCAAAAGGAACTAGATATTCTTCCTTGTTTTAATATTTTCGAACTCTGTTCATTTTAAAATAAACTATTGGGGTCCGAGTATCCATCAATACCTTCAAACCTATTAGCATATCCGTTCTTGCATGTAGAAATTTCAAGAGGTATATTGTGCTTCCTAAAACATGTTTTCAAAACAAAATATACCTTTATTCAAAGTGCCAAGAATAGTATTATACCTCAAAAGCACACATACATCACTTATCTCTTAGCTTTCATTACCCAGACTCATCGTTAAAATATATGAATTAGCATTCAATGAAATACTATTCACTTGTATTTACATTCAGTTAATAGTATTCTATATATTTTAGTATTTGATTTTTAAATAATGGCATTGTTGAAGTATATTCATCTTTTTCAATAGAGGGTCGTAGAGGGAACTAGAGATAAGACCAAACATAATCTAACAGGAGGAAGGAATAAAAGAATAAGGTTTTTTATTCACTTTGATGCTAACTCTGATGAGTTCAGTCATTTGGCACAAATTGGTCACCTTTTCTTGGGTATACAACAAGATTTTCCTCAGCTCTTAAGACTTGTAAATACATCTTTGCAACCCCATCTGAGTATAGCTAATATCCCTCTACATCCACAACTTAGACCAGTCAATGATGAATGGGAAACAAACCAAGACAAACATGTTTCAGGGAATGCAAAATGGCCCAACATTCATGAAAAGAAACCCCAACCTGAACCCATTGTTGCCTCTATTACTTCTTCAACTAACTCTTTTGCTCAAAAAAAACCTTACATTGAGATAAAATCATCTTGTTTAAAGTCACCTACAGATAAAAAGGGAAAGAAACCCATGAAATATGCTTCATGCTTATGACAATTATGATTGCGTGGAAAAAATATTTGACTTGGTTTGAAGTTTTCAAATTATGATTATTAAGGACATTATATTTAAAAAAAAACAAGATTTATTTCAATGATTTTTGGAAGAACAAGGTTGTAATATTATATATAAGCAAGTATGTTGTTTATATTATGATCAGGTGTGGTGCAACATTTATTGTTTCATAAAGTTTATTTGAATCTCAAAATAATGTAAGTTCATAAGCCTCTAATGGTATCAGTGGGACCCCTGCCTATCTTAAGTAATGTCACTAATGTAATTCCAATATTTGTTTTATTTTGTTGATCTTTTTCCCTCCTCCATTTCCTGCGAGCATTTATTACATATCTATATTGTTGGACAGGTAATCCTTGGGATTGCATTTCTTGTAACATTATTATAAATATGAAGAGTCGTAAGTGATAGGAAGAGTCACTCGTTAGGGAAGACCAATAGTCATTTACAGTGTATTTATGAACCTATCATGTTAATGCAAATAAAAAGTGTGGAGTTACACATTCTACCATACCTGTCTTGTCAGTGGTATTATAGCTCAAGATAACTCCATGATTTTATTCCTTAGAATTTCCTTTCCTCTTGTGAACAAAAAATGCCTCCTCTTTTCTTGCCAATCCTTCTACATTCTCTAGTCGATCCTTTGTTCCTCTACCAATCTGTCTACATTATTCTAGTTTGTGTTTTAGTTTGGCACACATCTCTCTTTCAATCATTCAAACCACATGTCGACTATTCCATGGTATGGATTCTGTGAAATCCTAATTCATTCCAATCTGTCGAATCGTTATCCAACCCGTCGACTCGTTATCCAACCCGTCGACTCATTCTCAAAATCATCGACTATTTCTCCCACGTGAAAACCTAATTTGCATGACCGTCGACTGCTCCATTGTTCACTTCCTCGTCTATTCCATTTCTCACGCCCATCGATCGTTCCAAGCTAACCGAGCATCTCCAGGAACTCTGTGAAGTTGAGCCCTCCTATTGATTGTTTTATCCATGCCCCCATCGCCCCTCATCATTCATGGTGTTGTTTTCATGTGCGCTTGACATTCCCCAAGGGATCAAACAGTCACATATATTGATTTGAATTCTAATCAGGTGATGTGGGTTGATGTCCCACTTGGCATGCCATTGAAATTTTGGAGTTGTGAACAGTATCGTTGGTGCCTCCATGCAGGTATTGCTCGTCGACTTTAATTGGTATCGCTAGTCAAAAAATTTGGTATTGTTGGTCACTCTATGGAATCTATCTGAATTTTTTTTTAAATACATTGTTGTAGCGTTGCCCATAAGTTCTCTCACAAATGGTATACTTGATCCATAGGTGAGAAACTGTTTTTGTCGTTTCTGTCGTCGAAGTAAACCAGAAGCACTGATTGAAGGGCTGTGATTTTTTTTTATTGCGGTGATAAAAGTCATGTGAAACATTTCCAATTGATACATCGAAAGTGTTGATGCATTCTTGAGCCCATGCTCTTCTATGTTTTTTTTCCTAAATTGTTGTCTCCTTCTAGCTGCACTGAAATCTTATCATTTTTCTAGTGAAGGCAGAGCTCATCTGGCCACAAATATTTTGAGTCATCTCTTTCTACTGCGTCTTTTTTAGCAGTACCAGGATTTTCCATTTTCAGGCAGGGGATCTCACACCCACCAGTTTCTCATTCAACCATTGAAGAAGGTTGGACTGAATTTGTAAAATGAATGGTCAAGAAAAGAAGAAGCTCAGAGGCAGGGGAGTTGGCATAATACCTGTGAGAGATATAATATTCATTGTACCCATTGCGGAAGGAATGAGTCACATGAAGTAATTGAATCCAGAGTTCCATGGGAGAAGATCAAATAAGGGAGATATAATTAGAAAGAAGACAGAGGTAAAACTTCAAAACCAACAAATATGGTTCGTTCCAGGATGTTTTTCAAGAATGTAAAGTTGATGTTTTGGGATGATGTGGTTCTATGTGCAGTTTATGCAAAAAAAAGGTGCCCATATCATGCTCTTGAAAGCACGGCTCCTTATGAAATGTGGTATGGTTGCATTCCTTCGGTGAAGTGTCTCAGGGTCTTTGCTTCCACTTGCTATGCCTTGATTCCTAAGGAGAAAAGAAGCAAGCTTGAAGCAAGGAGTCATAAGTGCATCTTCTTGGGGTACTCAAATACCACCAAGGGATATCATCTTTACAATGAGATAAACAATAAATTCATCCTTTCCAGAGATGTAAGCTTTCTTGATCCTCCAATAATGATGAAACTGTTGAGATGTAGCTTGATCATCTGGATAGATTCACTAGTGTAAGGACATATCATGAATTTGATGAAAAAATTGCAAATATTGAAGCGGGAATCTGTATCTTGGATCAATCTATGGAATCTCCTTTTGAAACATCATCTCCCCCACATGACGAAGTTCTAGCCACTTCATCAGAACCTGAAATTAATTTGGATGATGTGATCAAGAGGAATGAAAAGTTGAGATTTGATGGGAATTCAACACCATCTAAATCAGATAAGCAACATGGACCGTCTCAGGAAGGTCCACCAAAAGTGATCCGAAAATATTTAGACACCACTAATTGCTGAAAATATCTACATGCAGTATCTAACTTGTTTCTGTATAATTTCTAGGATCTATTGAGGTGATTGCAAAATTTTGATGATGTGTTTTTAAATCCAAAAACTCATAAACTGGAGATTATCTTGAAATGGAAATGAGATGACATAAAGAAAAATAAATAACTCAAATTACAATGTCGATAACATATTTTGTTTCATCTTTAATTTCCTTTCAAAACAATTAAACTTCTTATCTTCATCCCAAAATACCCAAATATACCATGTAAATGGACCAAATAATCCAATCTTGAGGATGCTATGAAAATATGCTACTCAAGTGCAAAACAGAGTTCATAATTTAAATCCTTTTGAAATTATGAAACTTTTGACTATAAATTCGACCACTTTCCAAACTAACTCAATTTTGCGCCTCCCAACACGCAAAACAATGCATTAAATACTCATAAATGAAAATTTGAGTAAAAAGTTTACAAATGATCTAAAATCACAAAACATACCTCATATTCATTATCCTTGCGAAAAATCATTCAAAATCGATATAAGACACTTGAAATTTCGTCAAGGTACCATTTTGACACGCTTTACGGTGCAACACAAAATTAAGTTGTACTAGTCCGTACAGTCTTGAAATATGTGCACTTAAAAATATGTGTAGTCTCAGAATCTGTGCCTCTGGATGTGTGTGCTTGGACTGTGCAACTCGAAATGTGTGTCCAATATATAGGGCGCCCTTCAAAAATCGTACCCCGAATTAGCAACAACTTCATTACTATATTTAGCGGAATCTCTGCTATATATATTCGGTTGGAGGATAGGTTAATACCGTCCACTATTATAGTGGAGGTCCATGGTTCGATTCCCTTCTATGCACTAATTTTGTTGGCGCGTTGGTTAATTGTTTTAATGCATAGTTACATGGTATATATATAGTATATAATATATAATATATATTATATATATAATATAAGTTATAACTATAAACCTCTTGTGGCAATATTCGTTGGTATATATTACAAAAATCCCGTTGAAATTAAGTGTTAGCCCCTTCCACGGACATGACCAATGGTCACATTGTGTATACAGTATCCAACGGCTCGGGGCTTAGCCCTCAGCTCCTTTTCCCTCCAAAATGCACCGCATTCAAACTTTAAATAATATATATGACATATGAATATTAAGAACCTTTGTGTGGTATGTTGGTTGTGGCATGTTAAGACTTGGTCCTATGGAGCTCATGAGGTTTATTCCCCCAGACTCTATAATTATTTTACAACATATTAACCATTACTGGCCAATGAGGGGTTGTCATGTGGCATCCTCTCATACGTTGAACCTGTGCCATGCATCAACAATTAACTGGACCACTTGGAGTACGGATTCCAAATCACTACTGATTGGATTCCATGTCACCTCTGTTGTATGACTAGTTTCTAGATCACTTGCTAACATCATCCTTGACCATGTTGATGTCATCATTGCCTTTGACTTTTTGACTTTTTCCTTGTTTTGACCTCGAAGTTTGACTGCTCATAACTTTTGCATACAAGCTCCATTTGAGGTTTCGTTTGCACCATTGGAAAATTGACCATGAGATATGTGCAATGATTCTATTTTCGAGGCGATTTGAGACGATGAAATTTTAAACATTTATGGATCCCCTAGGACTTCTTTGAGTGTTCTAGATCCTTTTGGACATCTATGTGCGTTCTTTAGATCCTCTTGGATCACACCTTCCCACTGAAGAACTTTTGGACCTCCAAAAGTATATATATTCAAGAACTTAGCGATGATAAATCTAACTCACTCTTCCATCTTACTGAACTGCTTTGTTCCATCTTACTGAACTACTTTGATCAGTAACTTAGTGATGAAGCTTTTTCACTCTTCCAACTTGTTGATTCTTTTGGAATTAAGTCTTCAATTTAGGTCTTTGATCTCAGGTACTAGATTAGTGCGCTTATGTCTACTTCTTTGGAATATAGCTCTGAATTTGGCCTTTGGCATTGTAGCTTTGGTTCTGGCTTATAGATTCCATGTCAACAAAAGTCTTGTTCAATGAATCTTTGCAATACATGTACATGTATTTCAACATCCACTCCCATCTCCCTCTATGGAAGATAGTCTATCTCAGCCAATATGAAACCAATTTGAATGTTGATCTATGCATTCCCCATTTGGATTCTTTATTCTGCTTGATGTATCTGTAGAAGTTCCTGAATGAATACTTTGTCCATTGTCGCTCTTTCCTTGAAGAACAATTTTTCTTGTACGGTTATCACATGTACCTGCCTTGATTATTTTTTGTTCAAGGTATACATCGTTACGAACATGACATTGTATTTAAAGATTCTTATAGCATGCACCTTTATGTGCCTCTTATAAGAGGATTAATTTCTCCTTTACCAACCCTAGAAAGTTTTTCATTACTTTGATGCTCTTTCCGCTCTTGAATTACATGTTCCAACTGCTTGCATCCTTTTGTTCCTTCGCCTCTGGTTCTTCATAATCAAGAATGTTGACTCAGACAATTCGACCTCATTTGATTACAAGACAATACAATTGTCCATATTGTTTTCTAGAGGCTTTGAATCTTCATAACGAGATTTGTCTCACTGTAAAACAATATGTATAGGAAGCTATCCAGAAATCTCTTTAACAAGATTCCTCTCACTCTATAAAAAAGTGTAAAGGAGGGTATCTATAAATATCTAACGAGATTACTCTCACTCTTTACAACATATAAGGTGTAAATATAGAAACTCTCTTTACAAAATTCCTCTTAGTCATACAAGGTGGAAATATAGAAATTTACAAAGTCCCTCTCACTCTTATAATTTACAATGAGTGGCTTACAAGTCTTCTAATAGACTTTAGGATATTCACATATATGCATATTATATTTACAAATATACATGCTTACAAAATTTTAAATATTCTTTACTTATGGACTCATTCTCCCCAATGTATTGGGAGGAGTCTTGCAACTTTTGATCTCTGACAATGCCTCTGAAGCTAATGTTGAATCTGACATTGAAGTTGATGCAGAATATGATGTTGAATCCAAGAAACCATTATACCAAACTATCGATCTTCCCAGTAAAATGTATAACCTCTCTTTACAGATACCAAGTGTTGGCACAGAGGCAGACTCAGGGTTCAGCTCCAAGAGCGCACCAACAAGCCCTAACTAATGGCCCTTTCGGCTACACCTGTGAAGTAGTTGCAGTCTCACCCGAAGCTGCTATGGGGGGGTTGCAGGACAGAAATGTCTACAACCAAGGGAAATATCAAGTGGATCCAATACTAGAACAATACAACATACCTATATCACTTATCAGCTTATATCTATTCCATACATCTATCAAATCTACCACAGTAATGCAATAACAGTATATCAAGGATAAATAACATAGCATCAATCACACACACAAGAAAAATATACGTGGTTCACCCTCTCTCGAGGGCTACGTCCACAGAACTATGCTTTATGATATATTAAGATGAAAGCATACAATTTTGATCTGTGGTCTTAACCAACAGATCTTCTCTCTTCTCTCTTCTCTCTATCTCTCCCCTCCCTACGCACCCAGCTACAGGGTTGACCTTCACACCCAGCTGAAGATATTACAATACCATAAGGCTCTTCACTCAACACTTCTCCCTCTCTCAACAATAATCACTCATATCAAACAATTCAACTAGATCCAACAACCTTGAACCTGAACGAACCCTCTTCCCTCATATAGATTCTTATTTATATGTTATAATCACCCACTGACATCCTTAGGCCAAAACCTAGATGTCAAAACCCTAGATACCAAAACCCTAGGTGTCTAAAACCCTATGTCAACTTGACCCACGTTTTCAAGGCTTCGTCGGCCTATCTTTCCTTCCTTCTCATGCAGTGCTCCAAAGAATCTAACGGCAGATTTTTCTGCTTGTTGAGTCATCCACAGTCCTTTTTCTTTGCTAACCTGTCATCCTCGATCTCCTCATCCAACGAATTGCTTTCTCGGGCTTTGCTTCATCTTTTCATCTCTTTTGCTTACTTCGACCCAGTAACAGTCACTGTGTCTTCCGCAAAGTTCTCATTTTGCCTTTTCTCCCTTGTTTTTTGCTTGCTTCCCTAACCAAGGGCCAACACCAAGCACTATTGTCATGTCTGGAGCAACTTCCCTTGCATAGACAAGTACTCAGTCATTATGAAATGTAACTACATAGCCATCATCTTCAAATGATGAAACTGAGAGCGGGTTTACCTTTAAGTCTGGAACATACAACATATTCTCTATTCCCACAAATCCTTCTGACTCGAGATGGAATCTTACACATCCATACCCCTTTATTGCTTGTTTGGTATTGGTTCGAGATCCCAAAAATAAAGATTATGTGTCGGACTCTGAGAAAGTAAAAAATATTGATCTCATCCCGATCATGTGGCGAGATGAGCCATTGTCCAAGAACCATTCTTTGATGTCTTCATAAATCACTTTTCCAAGACTAGCCATCAGGAAGTATTCTTTCCCAAGCCTTTTAGTAAGACCATTGACTTCATTTGTAGTTGTTTCTCCTTGTCTTCTTACAAGTGCCTTCTCATCCTTCAGGTTCTACTTCGGACACAAGTGTGGGTAAAGTTTCCAACACTTCTCAATATGGTGTCCACTCTTACCACAATAAGAGCAGAGCATCTTGTTCCATGATCCCTTCTTATCATTCCTCCTTTTCCTATGACTTGAGAAATGATCTTCCTTCTTCTTGGAGGGATTTACTTGCACAGACTTTCTTCTCAGATACTTCTCCACATCATGGTTGCTAGTTCCACCAGAAGCACATGCATAACTAGACCATTCACCAACTAGAAAAGTTTTCATTCCTTCTCTTGTAGCATGCACATCTTTCCCTGAAGATGCCTTGCACATGTTACTCTTCCCTGGACTAGAAGGTAAGGCCAATTGCTTAGGTATTATTTCTTCATATGAGGTTCTCTTTGCTTCAGCTACCCTTGACCACTCTCCATCTTGATGGGAATATGAAGATTATGTTTTCTCAATCATGTCCTTGGAGGGATATAGTGCAAGAAAGAGTATCTCATTCTCTGTTTGTCCAACTTTACTGATTGATGGTGCCTTCTACAACTTTCTCTCTAGTTCATGATGTTAGCCTATGGCTTACCTTTACCAATCACTAAGTCTAAATTGTCACCTATATTTGTATTATTCATTTAGGATATTAGTAATATATTCTCAAGTGATGACTAATGAGTCAGTTAA
>JZKD02S0709931.1:0-15139 GCA_000966675.3 Picea glauca | reverse complement strand
GCCTGAAATAATGACAAATTAGGATGGTGATTATCATATGTCAGAGGGTCGATAGTGATAATTCTTCCATTGTGAGGGAAACACATCACTCGGAAGACCATAGACACCACAACATTCATAACATATACATAATCACGCCTGAGAAGCATATTGAAATCTAACGGGCCTTGCACCACTATAACATCGACAAGGACAATATTCCCACCTAACAATATACGAAACTGAGGAAGAATCCCCAAATATTCACTAGGACTTCGGTCAAAATCCAATAGCTCATGCGATGTAGACACAAGCTCCGGAGAACGAAAATATTGCCAAGCTGGGGAGGATGGAATACTTGCAGAGGCTCCTTCATCTACAATACATTGGTAAATGTTATTTGAATTAACTTCAACCCTTATTTGAAATGGTGTAGAATAAGGAAGATGAGGCCCAACAAGGTCATTCCAATCAAATGAATCCATCCTAGGACTTGGAGGGGGTGTGCTCAAAGTGAGCGGAATTCCCTCTTGTTTTGAAAGTACTGAAATGGAAATGATAAAAACATAGTCGATAGACACATCACTCTCCAAGAGAAGAGTGGGATCAGCTAAATATTTCATTGGCATGACCACTTTGGTAGACTCGACACTCTCTAAGAAAAGAGTGGGATCAACCAAAGATTGCATCGGCAAGACCACTTTCTCAACCACTAGTTGAAAAGGCTGTGAGGAAACCTTAGAAGACTCAGAATCAGAAGAGATAACAGATAGGGACCACAATCTTTGTACCTCTGGAAGGTCAGGGAATAAATGAGTAAGGTGATCTTCCTTGCAAATCTTATAAGGGAACTTAGGCTTATGTCCTATCTGTCTAGGTTTCCAACAGAATCAATGCCCCCAGCATGAATAGTAGTGGTTGGTTTCACATCTCCAACATGACTTGCAGAAGTTGGTGATGGGTCTATAACATGACTCGTAGAGACTACATACCTATTTCCAATATGACTAGAAGTGAATAGACTTTTTCCCCCAACATGAATTGCAGAGGTTCGGTGCTTGCCCCCAGCATGAATTGCAGAAGCTGGGTGTTGGTATTCAACATGACTTGTAGAGGTTGATGACCTATCTCCAATATGACTCGCAGAGGTTGGTGATTTGTTTTTCCTATTCTTCCTCCTTCTATCTCATTTAGAATTTCGGTTACTAGTAGCTATACTTTCACCGGGGAAGGCAGAAAGAGGAGGAGAAGACTTTGTTGACAAAGGAACATCAACATGATGCCCATGACATAAGGTTCTTAACCGAGAAGCGTCAAGAAAATTCAAGACATTTGGAATGGTACCCAACCAAACTGATAGTCCCACACTCAACCCAGGAATGTACATAGAGGCCATCAAAGGTACACCAACGTTTCTAAAAAAGGGAAAACCATAAGAATACCCTTTTGAAGGGGTTAATTGGTTGTTATCGTTGAGAAATTTATCCATGAAAATATTATTCATAGGTTCTCCCCTTACGAGATCGTTCAAGTCCGTAAAATTATCACACACTGACTCTGGCAAACCAGTGTTATAAAAAACAACGCCTATAAAGAGGCAGCTCCACGTTCCTAAGCGAAAGACCGAAAATTCCTCATGATCGACAGAGTGGGAGGTCTACCACCTTAGGTTAGATACCCAAAGTAATGGTTGACGAACTCACTATGGAAAACTAGGGAGTACATAGCACACATTAAAATTTTCCTAAAGATAAATCAAGCAATTGACTAACTAGTGGGAAGGATAGTTATGCCAATCGACAATGGAGAAACTAACCAATGTAAGTGCAACTCGAACATGAAAGCACCCTCCAGGTATACTCTATGAAGCATGATACGATGTCTTCCCTAGGTACCCTGGTATATCCCCGTAGTCACCTATGTAAGTCTGTAAGAAATGGGCAACTAGGTTTCCAGCTTGTAGTCAGTTACCAGGTGGGTACATTCGATAGTCGAGCAGATCGTAATGAGTAGGATAACAAGTCTAAAGCCCTTCAAGGGTATCGAAAGAAATTGGTTCGAAATAAAAATGAGGATATCGAACGGATTCGAGGTCCATGAAGCTTTGTAGAAAAATGTGATCAATATCGTTCCAAAGAAAGACCCTTAATATATAATCTCGACTACATTCATTCTAGCTTTGGAGGGGTTATCTTTGTTGTCTTTCCTCACACGACCTTGTGTTTATCCTCTGTGTTAGAGGGGAATCCTGGCTAAATTTTACGACACTGGACCAAATCACTCCATAACTCAGACTCCAATGTTTGATTTAAGGCGGCCTTGAAGAGTTTCCTCTCCAAACCTAATTCAAGGCCCTAAAACCCTAAACTAGTTTTTGAACCCTACAAACAAAAAAGTCTAGTGTATTTTAGATTAAGCGTTCTTTTTAAGGCTTGATTTACTCAAAAGGTACGGTAGTGAAACTAATGTTTTTAAGACTTGCAAAAAAATGAAACTTATAAGAACACTGGAAAAGACATAATTTCTTTCTTATTTTTCTTTTGAAATTCTTTTAAGATGAGAAGAAAAAACAACACTATGTTAATTTCTTTTTCTTTTTCAAATAAAAATGCAAAGCAAATGAGAATAAAGAAAGATACCTAAACAACTAGGTTTTTTTTAATATTTTATTCCAATCAAAGAAGAACTAACAAAAGATTCTAAAAGAAACTGATGAATACATGATTCATGACCCCCCCAAGAATATTAAGGAAAACGTAAGTCGAAACACATTTTTCTTAAAATTCAAGCTAAAAATAAGCTAAAAATGCTAGGAAACACAAGAAGATTAAGGAAAACTTCTATCACGAAAGAGGAAAACTCCCTCTTTATTAAAAATCTTTCATAAAACATAGATGTGAGTTATTGCATCAGCAACCTGCGTATGTACACGGGTTGTTTACTGTGCAGAGTGTGTATGTTTGCGGGATGACCCAAAACATGGCACGTATACCTATGAGTCTTTTCAATAATAAAAGGCAAGGCAGACTTACAGGGAAAGGAAAACTAGTATGCACCCTAGAGGTGACCATAACCCCTTGACAGACTCAGTAAACTTGACTAAAACTTGAAAGGAAAACAAAAACCAATCAATCAACCCAAAACCCCCTAAAAACCCTAGAGAGATCCCCAGTATGGTCCCTAGTTCTGCTAGCGGGAAAATCCCCCCTTTAACTACACCAGGTTTTAAGATGTAGACAGAGAGAATGAACATTTAAAATTTAATCTACTTTACTCTACCCCAAACATACCAAAACTAATGTAAAGAAAGAAAATAAGAGAAGAGATCGGGTAACTATACCTTTGATCCCACGTCTGGTGTTGATCTCCTCAAGCTTGGTAGTTCAAATGATTACATGTTTCCTCCCAAGGCTGACCTACATCCAAAAATAGGAAAACAAGGACTACAAGTATGATATTCTATTCATGAGTTGGGTTTAGATATCAAATTCTAAGTATAAATCAAAGAAAATACACAAAACATGATCATTTGGGACAGGAAAAATAGATTCTTTTATTCATCAAACAAAGACTGAAACTTACAATCTGTGTCAGCCACCATTCCGCGAACCTGGTCCTGAGTCCTCTTTACAATGCTCCAAGTGCACCTTGAATAGGCCTCTTCTCTCAATATTTTAATCACCTCAAAGGAAGGGAATGGATTGAATGGAGGAAGAAGGGGATGATGAGGGAATGTTGAGGCAATATCTCACAAAAGGTAGCAAAATCTTGGGCAAGGAGGGGAAGTGAAATTGGGTAGAGTTTCATTGTTCGTGTGCTTGGATGTGAAATGAGACCCCAACACATCCTTTTATATGAAAAAGGGATGGTTATTCGATTGGGAGATGGGCTATAGCAGGTGAATTGGTTGGGAAACCTCCAATATCCCGTGAATTTCAATGAATTCCTTGCAACTTTTTAATTTTTTCAACTTTTGCAAGCATACGCAGGTTGTTTAGTGTGCATCAAGCATAAATACGCAATCTATAGTGGTGCAGGAAGTGTATGTATGCGGGATGTAATGGTGCAGGGCACATACATTCTCTAAAAAAATTATTTTTAAGAAGAGATTCTCAACAGTGCTTTGGAAATTATGCAAGTAAGAGAGCCAATGCCATGTATGCAAGAGTAAGAAATTTTAGAGCTATAACAGACCCCACTACATTTTTGTTGATAGCAAAAGCCAAAAGAACGTCATATCAATAGAGGTTGTCAAGCAGTTGGATTTTCCAACAACACCACACTCGCAACCATAAAACATCAGGTGGCTTCGTCAGGGTCAAGATCTTTGTGTCAGCCAAGAGTGTCGCATGTCCTACAACATCAAGCCCTTCAAGGATGAGGTATTGTGTGATGTTGTCTCACTGGAAGTTTGTGATGTTCTATTAGACCAGCCATATATGTGGAGGCATCATGTTTTTTATGAGTCTCGACCTCGTAGCATCATTGTTACTCTGGGGGGTCATCTATACCGGATACCATAGGTAGTTCTGACTATTGTCCCACCAAAATAATGCCACAAATTAATCTATCATACTACAAAGTTTAGCCTATTCCCAATCTGATAAAAAAGTGAATAGAAGAACACTGCAACCACTGTAGCCTTAGCCCAAGACCTTTCTATCCAACAAAATCAAATCAACAAGATTATAGAAGAGTACCAATATGTTCTTGTTGCACCTACGGGGGTGCCTTCACACTGCCCAATCAAGCAAGGTTATAACATAACCCTTCATACTCTTCATGTTGCATATTCATCGACATAGTCCTCCCACACTCAGGTAGATCATGCAACTAGATTGGTTGAATGTATCCAACCCCTCCAACAACAGGTTCATGATAGCCTTCAACAAGCTAATCAGGAAAACTTCTTCAACAAGGCAAGCAGTGCACCAAGCTTCAGATTTAGAAGAATTCTCACTGTATCCCAAGGGAACTTGATGAAATGGGGACCATTTCTTCCTAAAGGGGGAGGAATGATCCAAATGGATCTCGGTGGCCATCCACCTTTTCAACTGAATCACCATTTTGAGCTCGTGGTTTTGATAAACCATGATATTCACCCTTTTGATGGGGAATGGAATGTAATGTCATCTTCATTTGTTAATTACAGACATCATGTAATGATTTCCTAGTGGTCTTATTTACATGCCTACAACATAGCTTTAATGCATCGGATCTCATTAGAACTTCGTAGCTAAGCACGCTCAAGATAGAGTAGTACTGGGATGGGTGATTGTCCAAGAAGTACTATTGTTTTTCATGCGATGGCATTTTATAAACTTAGTCCAATTTATCCCACATGCATCATGGGAATTGTTCTCTTGTCATTCTCTAATATATAACTGAGGTGAAGGAGTCCATTTAATAATTCAATGGAGTGTGATGTAAATCTTGTTGCGAATAAAGCGTAGCCAACATATCTTTCTTTTCAGAGATAAACTACCCCATTCTGCCAGTTTGTGTTCTACAACATTTTTCTCTCTTGTTCATTAATAGAAGTTGGTTTTCACAATATTTCTATTTTCTCTGCATTATCTCTGTGTATTTATTTTTATATATCGGTTATATTTTTTTCTTCATGGTGTTATCAAAATAATCTAGATATAGTTTTTGGAAACTTACTATTTTTACCAATTTTTCGGTTCCCAAACTTCCAGGGCCATTTTGAAGGCCTAAACGATGTTTTTTCATGATTGGGAACCTCAATGATAGTCAAAGGGTTTGATTGACCCCCCTAAATGAATATTTTCTTCAATACCTTTCAAACGAGCTATCGCGCGCCCTAAACAGAGATCATATGCAAAAGTTATGACCTCGGGAAGTTAATGTAATAACTTACCCCAATGGGACCCACATGAATTTTGGCGCTTCATCTCCTAGGGTTAGGTTTTTGGATGTCTAGGGTTTTGGAATTCATATTTAATGTCAAAAATTCCTTTATATCCTCATTGTACTCATCTTCTTGTGAATGAGAGTAGCCATCACATCTCTTCTGAGAGATAAGTTGCCACCATTCTAGCAAGCTAGTTTTCAGTCTGCATTTTACAATTTTTGGCATATTTCTTATTTAATAGAAGTCAAGATTTGCTATATATCTATTATTGTTCACCGTGTCTTTGTGTTAATTTCATAAATCTGTAGTTTGATTTCATTCCTCTCATAATTCTGGATCAATATGGCCTCAAGGACCTCTAACACCGGAAATGCATCTAGTGGGAATCAAAACCCCTTGGATCTCACGATTATGGTTCTTCACAGAATTGTTTAGGTATAGAGTCTCCTCCTCCCTTGGAAACACCCTTGAAAATAGATAATCTGAAACCTCTTCCTCATATTTCAAAAGGATTACTTAAGCACTATGTGCACAATCCTAATGCTATATCTACCCAAAACTACTCGATTGTCGAAGATCTGGGCCAAACCCCATGGGAGATGTCATCTTTGGAGGTTCTCTAAACGTTCCCTTCACAGAGGAACAACTTTTTATCTGTGTTAGGAGATTTAGACCTATGCGGATCAAAGGTTATCAAGTTTGATGTCACAAATATTAAGCCTCACTTACCTTACCACATGGCCTTTCAAATCCATGTGGAGTACAGGAAAGTTACCATCAAATGTATTGTAATTTATGAAGTTTCTTTGACATCTGTGATGTCTCTATCCTGTTGGAAATCCATTGGCTCTCTGCACTTGTCTCAATCCATGACCATGTTGACTGCATTTGATGAGCATTATTTTAGAACCCACGGGATCCTTCCCTCTTTCTCGGTCTAGTTAGGTGGAAAGACTATGGAGGTCGAGGCCGTGGTGGTTGATGCACCTCTCGACTACAATCTACTACTAGGACATAATTGGAATTATGCCATGATAGTCTTTGTGTCATCCATTTTCCACACTCTATGTTTTCCTCATGAATGGAATATTGTGGCGATTGATCAGTTGTCCTTTACACATCATGGTCCTAATGCATCAGTGGGACCTTCAATCCATGTTATTGATAATTATTAGTAGGAAAATGAGAATGTTAGTGTCAGGATGTATTCCTCCTTGATGGGTAATTTTGATTTCATGACACAATTCAACATACTAATTCCATTTCCAATGATTGTTTGTCATCGATGAGGTTCGTTCCTTTTTGTACTTCATATTTCAATGACCCTTGGACACTACCTTCCTCGACTATGTCGTAGAAGGTCATATGAACATTGTTATGGAAATTCCATTGTCAGAAAAAGAAGTGGTGTATCAGGCTATTCAAGAAGTTATTGCTCACCCAGATCCTTTCTCCTTGCAAACGGATGAGGTGGATCCCATTTTAAATCCCATATGGGTCATTCAATAATATTGTTCACATTATTGCCTTAACGATACTTTACCTTCGTATGAAGCCATCTTAGAGGCCATGTTTGGTCCTGATAGTCCTTGGGACGATATGCATCATCGATCCTATTTTCTCACAGAGCTTGTTAGGATTGAACAAGATTACTTTAGGTCCACCTTGAGTGACATGGTCAGTCACGTCATGGTTCTATTAGATAGACATGGTATTTATGCCAAAGGAAACATGGTGAATATCTCTCCTACCATCGTGATCGACATCTCTTAAACCCCTGGCAAAATTGAAAACGTATATATCAGTGCAGATTGTTTGCCTAAGGAAATTCAGATCTACATTGATCTCTTCAAATAATTTTGATATGTATTTTCTTGGTCATATGAAGAGATGTCAGGGATCGACCCTATCATTGTCGAACAAAAAATTAAAACCTATATGAATGCTAAACCTTTTCACCAACGTCTTAGATTTGTTAATTCTAGGAAGGCCCCCACTATCAAGGCAGAAGTAGAGAAGTTTCTCAATGATGGTTTAATCTACCTAGTTTCTTTGATTGAATGAGTATCCAACCCCATTACTGTATATAAAAATCAAGGAACTATCCACGCGTGTATGGATTTTAGGGACCTAAACAAGGCATGTCTAAGGATAAATTCCCCAATCCTTTTATTGACCACATTCTTAAGAAGTGTGTGGGAAGCGAAGTATTTTCCTTTATGGAAGGATTTTTAGGTTATAATCAAATTTAGATGAAACCCGAGGATCAACACAAGATGACATTTGTTTTTCCTTGGGGTACCTTTGCATACTGAAAAATTCCTTTCGCTCTTAAAAATGTCGGAGTGACCTCCAATGATCCATGAACATTTCATTTCATGATCTTAAGCATATCATCGAAGCTTACCTAGATGATCTCACTGCTCACTCTCATAAGAGGGTATATCACTTAACTCACCTTCCACTAGTATTTGACAAATGTCAGTATTATCACATTCATTTGAACCCTCACAAGTGCATCTTCTGCATTAGGTTTGTTCATCTTTTTGGATTCATATTATCTCATCATGGGATCATGGGGGATCCTATGAAGGTTGAGGCAATACTTTGGTTGCCTCCCCGTCAAAACATTAGAAAACTTCAGGGTTTATAGGAGAAGGCTAACTTTTTGTGTCGTTTCATAGCGAACTATGCCAATATAACTAAAGGTTTCATGCATCTTTTTAAGAAGGACACTTTGTTTATATGGGATGAGAGAGCCCATAATCCTTCGATGTTCTTAAGAAAGCCTTGGTATCGACGCCTCTACTAAAGCCCCCAGACTATAGTAGATATTTGTTTCTTTATATCATCATGTTCAAAGGGATGATTGGTATGGTACTAGTTTAGGAGGATGATGAGCTCCATGAGCACATTTTCTACTACCTTAGTCGAAGTATGGTTGGTCTTGAACTTAAATACTCTCATGTGGAGAAGATGGTCTTGGACATTGTACATGTGGTTCAATAATTATGGCATTATAACTTACTCTGCAAAACAATTGTGGTTGTGGATATCAATCCATTTCAGTACATCCTTACCATGCATATCATAGGGGGGAAATACAATAAGTGGATTGTTATTTTAGAATAATTTTATATCGATTTTTCTTCTACAAAGTCCAAGAAATCGCTAGTTTTTGCATAACTGATGTCATATTTCCCTAGACTAGATGAGGATATTTTTCATGATGATTTATTCGTGGATGAAAATATTTTCCTTATCTCATCTTCAAACCCATGGTATCGAGAAATTTTGATCTATCTTCAAACCTTTAAGCTCCCCCAACATCTGTCGAGAGACGATCGACGACGTATACATCTGTTCAGAAATTGTCAGAAGAACCACAGTGCTTTTGAGAGCTTGTCGACGTATACATCATCAGGATAAGAACTACCTTATTATTGAATACACCTTGTATCATCCAGGGGTGGATAATATTTTACATCATTTATTGAATCATCAGGAGGATACAGTTATTATCAATGACTGCCACAGTGGGGTTTGTGGTGGTCATTTATCTAGGCATGCGACAACCTAAAATATATTACGAGCCGGTTATTTTTGGTTGTCAATTTTTAAATATTGTGTTGAAGCAGTCAATAAGTGTCATCCTTGCCAAGTGTTCACTTGGAAAATGTGCTCGTACCAAACCCCTCTTCACCTAGTCGTCATTTTTGGTCCCTTCACTAAGTGGGGGGTGGATTTCACAGATTGCGACCCAACTTTGATTGGGGGGCACCAACATATTATCATGGTCATGGATTATTTTAAAAAATGGCAGAGGCCATGCCTACCATTAAATATGATGGTAAGACTATAGTATTCTTCATATTCAATCAGATTATAGCCTGGTTCAGAATCCCAAGAGATGTTTTCACTGATCATGGTAGTCAATTTCATAATGAGATGATGATAGAGTTGGCATTAAAACAACGTTTTACACACGGTCATTATTCCCCTTATTATTCCTAGGAAAATGGACAAGTAGAGGCGGTGAATAAATCTCTCAAGACCATTTTGCAAAAAACTTCGAGCCAAAGTAAATATGAATGGCATGTGATGCTTTACTCTGCACTTTGGGAATACTAAAACTTGGTAAAGACTTCCATCAATTTCTCACAGTTTCAGTTAGTACACGGTGTGGAGTCAATTCTCCCTATTGAATGTGAAATCCCTTCCCTTAAATTGGAAGTTGAGCTCCTACCTGAGACATTTGATATCGAAGAACTCCTCATGCACCTAGAGCACCTCGATGAGCAGCATCGAGATTCATCTATGGATATCGAAGTGACTAAATGATGTGTTAAGGTTCAATACGATAAGACTGTATGTCCTTGACAATACGTTGAGGGTGACTTGGTTCTCCTTTATAACCATGCCAAAGAACCGCTTGCGGTAGGTAAGTTCAACCCCATGTGGCATAGTCCTTATATCGTGTGACATGTCCTAGAAAAAGGAGCCTATCAATTAGAATTTTATGAGGGGAACATGTTGGATGACCCCAAAAATGGGCTCTACCTTAAAAGGTATTACGCTTGATCCGTCAAACTCGGGCGTAGCCTTTGTTTATTATTGTATATACTCCTTTTCTTTTGTTTCTTTTACACCATCAACTTGCTTATTGATTTTTCCCTTGGTTGTAATATGTCAACGAAGTCTTCAGTATACTTAGGAATCACGGATGGTTCTAGTCGTCATATACAGAACTTGGATTTCATCGCTTAGATTATCTATTCACATGAGGGAAAACTTGTGTCTTCAGGTGGTGTTTGTCTGGAACCATCAAAGAATAATGTGGTTGAGTATAGCGTCATTATAGAGATATTACGCGACTCCATTTCACATGGTTTTCGATCTTTAGAATTTCACCTAGACTTCCAGTTTGTTGTATGTCATTTGAACGAAATTTACCGTGTGTGAGATCCTACTTTACTCTGATGATTCCTACAAGTACAACTTTTGGAACGATACTTTGATTTTCTTACTTATAATCACATCCCTATAAGTTCTAAGCAAGTATCTATTGCATATGCTGATTACATTTTAGATTGGCATTTGTCACATAACTAAGTGAAAAAAACACATTTATTCAGTCATCCATTATAAAATATATAAGTTGAGTCGAAGACCAAATGTTTTTTATTTTTCCTTTACCAAATTGAAAAAAAAAAATGAAATATATAAAAACCAATTTTTATGTAGTTTTTTCCTATGGACTAATAGCGTAGTGAAAGACCTGGTTTTGTTTAGGGTTTTTAATAGATTTTCAACATCGTAGCATTCGTTGGTGCCTCCATAAGGTATATTCCATCACCGACATATAGGATAGGTTCTCACCCCGCTTTGCATTTCTACATCATCCTATAAACGTGGTTCATATGCCCCAGGTACAAACCCATTTCTTAGCGACATGGAACCTTCTCACTACTACTAGAAGTATCTTTATTAAGTGGTAGAGACTTAATAAACATGGGTACCCTAGTTAGAACCCTTTTTTCATTTGGTTCCCATGCAGAAGTTACTCTATAGGACCAGGAGTTCCTTATAGTTCCAATATGGCTTTGTGTTCGAACCCCATTTTTCTTACTCAATATCATTCTGACTACTACCTATGGGACTCCCCCCGAGTCTTGGTTAATCTCTTTTCTGACTCCCTAAAAAATGCAAAGATCGTTGAGTGAACTTTTCTCTTTCACACTTTTTAAATGGTTTTGAAAGGACATCTATTTGGTATACGTTTAACCATTTTCCGTACCAAGTAGACTATTTACAAAAAAAGGAATACTCTAGTCGCCATTGGCTAGAAGAGTTATCATCGATACTATCTTATACTATTTCAAGCCTAGGGGATTAAATCTACAAAAAGGGACATTTTTTAGTTAAGTTGTAATTTCATTCCATTATCCCACTTGCATTGTTGAGCCTATTGTCGGCTCCTTTTTTCTTGTTATAAGCCTCTTTCCTCAACAATTCTCATCACTATCCAAGCAATGGCTTCCATATATGCTTTGTATCTTGACACCCTTTACCCATAGAGGAAACATCCCCCCAAGTGTCCATGCCTCGCGTGTGTACCCTTACATTGAGCATAGGTATGTTCCACTACCTGGAACTAGTTTCTTACTCGTGACACTCATTTCCTCTCATGTATCATAGCATTGCTTTTACTATAAAAAACCAAAAAAAGACGGGCTGGAAAAGAATATTATCTCATATCGGAAGCATTCGTGTCACCTTTGAATATAGAACAAACTCTTGATTCCATTTTCATCGAAGGTTTGGGTTTAGTATGACCTTAGGAAGTTGATCTCGTTACTTAGAATATACTCCTTCAACTAGTTATTCTTCCAATCCCTATGGAGAGTTTGTTGATGCCTCTTGCGTCGCAATATTTTTTCAATGATCAGTGTTAAGTATATGTTTCCTAAGTTATCCATACATATCATTCTCTTGTTCAAAAGAAGTATAGAACTTGTGTCAACCATTCCTCAGAACTCTTGACTCTGCATGTCATCCATACCCTCAGTGTATCTCAGAATCACATGAAGTTGTTGTCCCACCTTACACCCTAGGCCTACTTCCATCATTGGTAGGTAACCTTGAACCCAACAGATGATATCTCCTCATTGGTCACTGACTGGGGATTTTCCCTTGTGTTCAATGGAAAGAAATCTATTAACAAATTGGGATTTGTGCAGTGCCTTGGATTCCAATATCCCTATTGGTGGTTTCCTCACCTTTGTAGGAAATTTTCATTATTATATGGTATTCATAGGGTCTCTTTTGTGTACTACTTGCATCTAGTGCATGTGAGAGACGCACATGGTTTTTGTTTCGTGAACATCATATTCATCCGGCCTCCTCCTAATTTTCAAGCTATTTCTTTGTACCTCGCACTCGATGATGAGAGATTCCTTAACGCTCTCCTTTCAGTGGGTCTCCTTCCATCGAATTCATCTCATTTATTCAGGAATCAAGATCTAGATTCCTATGAGTACCTAGAGGATTGTAGTCATCACTGGCAGGTTCTCCCACCATTGACAATTGGGAATACATCAATTTCTCTTGATCGATGCATTCTCCAAGTGTTCGACTTCAACACCCTTATTCACACATGTAGAATGTACTTGGTTCCTTGACACCTACTTTCATTATAGATGGGTTTTCTCACATTTGTTAAAGGTATACCTTAATGACCAGTAATCAAACGAAGTCTCATTTTGTTTGAATTCAACTCCTCTATTCACATGATGTAGACTTGCACATTTGGTGGATAGTGTAGAAGACCTCCATATTGCAGTGGTAGCACCCCATATATGTTGCTTTCTTTCATTGGACCAGTACCTATTTGACTGCAGTGATCATGGAAGATCATATTGTCCTCCATTTTCTACAAATATCTTTGGTCGATTTTGAGACTGGACTCTGTTGTGTCTTGTTCATGACTATGAAAATCTATGGAATATATCCACTTTTCATTTCTTATTCATGGCCATGAAAAACTATTTGATATATATCTGCATGGATCTACAGTGTAATTCATATTGGAAACCATGTGTACAAAGTCATTATGGATTGTAATATTCTCATGAGTAAATAGTACTTCCATGTAAGTATTCATTACTCCACTTCTAGGAATTATAATGTATTTTGACCATCGTAGATAATCCTATGACCTCACACATTAGGGAGCATTTTTTATAGAAACATTTTCCTCACTCCATGCATATTTCTTAGATGGCCTTCCATTTCCCTTTGCATACCTCATTTTCCATCACTCAAGAGATTAAAATTCATATTTTAAAACATGTACGCGACCTAACAGTTATACAACATGCGTACATATGTGGGATGCTCCATTATAGCTCGCATACATCAGGTTTGGCACTCAAAAAATTAAAATTTCATCGGGTTTCCATGCCATGTCACAAGATCCATGATCCTTGACCTTCCATATACTAGAAACGCTTTGAATCAACCCTTAAATTCCATTTGGAGGCTATAAATTGAGACATATACAAGCCTTGAAGGTATTTGACAATTCAACATTGAGAGCAAAGAAACTCTGGAGAAATTTATCCTCAATTGAGTATGCATCTCTTTGTTCTTGAAAGTCTGAACTTCTTGTGTCCATCCCCCAATCTCTTCCTATCTTGTGATGGAGAACCTCATTCACTCGTACATGTGAGATTGCCTTTGTGGAGGATTGAAGTGGTGGAAGCCCAGCTAGAGGGACTTTGTTTCTCTATTCTAATATGTATCGTTACAAAATTTTGTCACCTATGTACATCTGTTGATTACATTAATATAAATACGCTTTTCTTGTCCAATTGATATCTTGAAAATATTTATATTACTTTCCTTGGGAGTATTTGTCATGTATGTTAATGGATTATGTTGATTTATATGATAACATTATATCAATACCACAAGCTTGCGTATATTGGTTTTTGAAAAAATGTTGCAAGTGTAAAGATTTGGGTTGTGTGCTCAACAATGGTCTTCTTCGGATGTTTGGACGAGGTAGGATTCTATCCTTCTCTTGTTAGCATTTCATTTATATAGAATACTTGGGATTATAGTTGATTTTGAGTGTCATTCCATTTGTTGTGGTTTTCCCCTAGCCATAGAGATATTTTCCTCATAACAACTAACCTCCATGAACACTTCTAAATTTGTTTCATTTGATCTTGCATAGAGAGGCATTGTATCTGGAGCATTTTAAGATTTTCACTACCAAATTTTGAATACAACTTCCGTTGCAGCTTGCACAGGAAATTTGGCAAACCAAATCTGTGTTGTTCACATTCATTAGTACTTGATAAATTCTAGAGAGTAAATCTCTTTTAGGTGAAGATATGGATGATGCTAAACCAAGAAATGGAGTGCCAGAAACTACTACTCTGCCTGCGAAGTGTACTCATGTTGAAAAGATATGACTTCCTCAATGGATTGGAAACCAAACAGTTTATACCCTCTATGTATGTATGCCTAGAATTCTCATCAGCCATTTTGAAAAATTTCCAAAGACGCAGGTGCCAAGTAGTCTCTCTTATTTTCACACACCTTCCAAAACTCTTCACAAAACACAAGCTATGTCTTATTTTCCTGGGCTCTCCCATGAGGGAGTCGATCCCAATCCTGTTCGAATACCATGTTGAATTTCTATGAGATTCGATGTATTATTATAATGATGAGTGTTCCATATATAGATAACACATGGTGACCATCCATGAAAGGATG
>JZKD02S0709920.1:0-15139 GCA_000966675.3 Picea glauca | reverse complement strand
TATCATGTGTTTTATATTACGTTTTGTTATTTTCTTTTTATTTAATATGTTTATTTATATTATGTTTTACATATATATTGTTTATATGGTTTTTGGTTTTTGTTTTTTATATTATATATTTTTTTAATTTTTAATGTATTTTGTTACTTTTTGTTTTTTAATGTTTTTTAATTTAATTTATTAACTAACCCTAATTACTAACTAATTACTCACCTAAATTTATTAACTCAATTAATAATTGATTAATTAATAATTAATTAATAATTAATCGATTATTCAATTAGTTGTTTATTAACCAGTCTCACCTATACTAACTACATTAATATTTTTGTTTATCCTAAGTCTGTTTGATTATGGACAGGTGAAGGCGGGTAAGGCGAAATCAATGGGGCAAAAGGACAAGGGAAGAGAGGGCGCAGTGTGTATGAAGGATGCAGCAGGGTGATGGAGAATTGAGCGACAAGAATGGAGGGAGTAAACGGAATCACCTGAGCTAAAACTTCGTCATCACGAGAGAAACGCCAGATCAACAATCGAAGAATCGACTCGCCTATAATTATAGGACCCTAACAGTACCCATGCTCTAGGTACACCAACCACCTGTCGTTGCATGGCTTCAGGTATATCCTCTACCTGAACCATAGGAATCCTTTGTGTCAAATGAGACAGGTTTCCCTGCACATTTTGTAGGACTCTCTCTGCTTCTCCGCCTACTGCCTCATCTCCCTGGTTCCTCCATCTATGTCGAAGGAATCCCTCTGGTCGTCGTGGACCCACGTCTATGATTACACAAGTGTCTAGTTAATATTTAAGCATCATCCAAAAAAAATATGTTTGTTCCTTAAATACAAAAATACAAAAACAAATATGAAATATTTAAAAACTTGTTACCTATATCACCGTAGGCGGCCCCTGGTGAAACTGGAATATCTGGATATCCTATGAAATCGATCTCTATATAGGGATAGTCATCTAGAGAAATGACTTATTGCTGCCACCAGAAGAAAACATCATCGTTGTAGGGTGTTGTTACCCTACCTCCCCCCTGTCATCTCATGACCTCAATCCACCGCACCATGGCTAGATCATGTGGTTCTTTAGGAAGGATCTCCACTATAGGTCCTAGACCTGGAACCTAATCTAAAAAGAATCTACAAAGAATAGAGACAAACCCAAAGTTTCGCCTACTCCCCTGTTTGCACTATGTCAACTGACCTTTCATATTGGCCAGCAGTGAGGTACACCAATCATAGACAGTGGGTCTAGAACACTCTATTGTGTAAAACATAAGTGGTCTCGATGCTTGATGCAACGAGGTCGAACCTATGATCATAGTAAGCATGAGCACAATGATCTTCAAACTGAGGTTACTTATTGCCTGGATTGGTACTTGGCTTCCCACCTTGGGAGTCACTGCTACATAGTGGGCATCAATATACTCCTCGATCTTCATCCCACTCCCTGCTCCGTGTGACTTGAGTTTTACAACCTCCCCTCGGTGTGATAAACCAGTCAAGAAGTAGATGTCCTCTACTTCGATCCTCAATGGTTGTCCATCAAGGATAAATATTTCTCTATCAGGGTCCCAGTAACCCACCAACATCTCCAACAACCTCACTTGGGCCCTCATTCCTTTGAGAGCCCAAAATTTGTACAAGCCACATATTTTTAGAGCCACTTGAGCCACCAAATATTGATCAACAGCTACATCTACCTCCTCATTCTCTCTCTCTCTCCATTCCAGGACCATCCTGCAAAAAACAAATCAATTTTTTAGTTAGAACCCCTCTTTTTGGTCGTTTGCGTACCTGTATGTGGATTTCTTTGCACACAGTCATGTGTAGGGCTTAATACACGCTCCTTGTGATTCACACAGGTGAGTATACCTCGTCGTACATGCGACCTAAACAAAGGAGTCTCGCGTATACCAAAAATACTAATTTACGCCCTTAAAAACTAAAAAATTGAAACCTAATTCAAAAATGTAATCCACTAAATTTGAAGAGGATGAGATGAAGAGTTACTTGATCCAAATGGTTCATGATTTCATTGCATGATTCTCCCGCAATCGTTGTTTGAATCTTGGAGGTATTTTGGTCCAAATTGTACTATTTGGGTAAAAATAAAAATGATACAGTAATTTTTTATTTTATTACTTTTTATAAGCTATTTTTACCCACTTTGTATAGTTTCATGCTATTTTTTCACCTAAGGGACTAATTCAAGAGTGGTTTTGAGCTGGCTTTTTGTAGATTTGACTCAATTTTCTTGCAGATTTCAACGTCATGATTGGTCGTTCGTCACCTTGGGCAGGTATTTTCATAACCTAGAAAATAGGATCGGTATCCACTCCATCATGTATTTTTGCATTATCCTTCGACTACCACTTTTTACGCCTTAGGTACAAACCCATTTTTTGCAACACAGAACCTCCCGTCTGCTATAAATAGTGTCGCTAATAATTGATAGAGACTTACCAAACATGTGCGCCCTAGTTAGATCCTCTTTTTCATTTGGTGCCCATGCTGAGATTTTTCTTAGGACTGGGAGTCCATTATAATTTGATACATGACTTTATGATGAGCGTCATTTCTCATTCATGCACATGCGGCCTTATTCCCTGCGGACTCCCAAAAACAAGTCTTAGTTAAGCTCTTTTCCGGATCTTCTAAAAAATAGAAAAGATTTCTGAGTGATTTGTCCCTTTCACACTCGTTAAATTGGATTTTAAAGGCCATGAGTCTTAATTAATCTCTTTTTCAACTTGTTATCAAAAATAGAAAAGATTGCTGAGTGAACTTGTCTTTTTCACACTCGTAAATTGGATTTGAAAAGACGTCTATTTGGTACAAGTTTACCCCTTTTTCAAACCAAGTAGACTAAAAGACATAAAAAGGATTTTTTTTGTGTTAAGGTGTGATTGCACCTCATTCCCTTGCTTGCAGTATATTGCCTTTATCCGGTTCTCGCTTTTCGTTATCAACCGTTGCCTAAGCAGTTTTTGCATCCTCAACCAAGCAGAGCCTTGTTTATATCCTTTGCAATTTGATACCCTGTACCCTAGAGGGAACATCACCCCGAGTGTCCATCTCCCGCATGCATTTCCTTGCATTGAACATAGGTATGTTCCACTGCTAGAACTAGTTTTTCTTACTTGTGACACTCGTTTCCTCCTCTGTATCATAGCATTCATTTGTTATGAAAAAACAAAAAAAGATAGGCAGGAAGGGAGTACTATATTATAATTTCCAACAGTTGTGTCACCTTTGAACAAAGCACAAAATTATTGATTCTTTGTGTCATCATAATTTTGGGTTTAGCATGGTCTTAGGAAGCTGGTCTCGTTAAAAAAATTTCTCTACCGACTGGTTACTCTTCTAGTCCCTATAGAGAATGTTATTGATGCTTCCTGCATCTATTAGTCACATCATTGAGTCTATGCTTCCAGAGTCCACCATATGTCTCATTCTCTTGTTCAAAGGAAGTCTATCAACTTGTTTCGGCCACTCCTTAGAAATATTGACTTTGCATGTCGGACATACACTCAGTTTGTCTTAGAATCACATGATACTATGGTCTTATCATGCACCCTGGCCCTACTTGCATCATCAGTAGGTCACCTTGAACCCACCAATTTATGTTGCATCATTGGTCACTGATTGGGTGGTTTCCCTTTTGTTCGATGAAAAGACATTTATTCACACTTTAGGATTCATGCAGTGTCTTAGATTCCATTAGCCTTATTGGTGGTTTCCTCTCCTTTGTCTGCAGTTTTCATCATTGGCTATTATTCAGAGGGTATTTTTCGTATACCGCTTGCATTTGGTACATGCGAAAGATGCACAAGGTCATTGGTTCATGAACATGTTCTTCATCCGATCTCCACCAAATCATGAACCTCCTACTTTGTTCCTTGTGCTGACTAATGAGAGATTCCTTAATGCTCTCCTTTCAGCGAGTCTCTTTCCATCGACTTCAACTCATTTATTCTAGATATGGGACCTAGAGTTTTATGAGTACCTTAAGGCTTGCATTCATTAGTGGCAGACTCTCTTGCCATTGACAGATGGATTTCTCAAGTGTTCGACACCGACTCCTTTATTCACACTTGTAGGAATGAACTCGGTGCCTTGATACCTACTTNAATGATATAGTAATTTTTTATTTTATTACTTTTTATAAGCTATTTTTACCCACTTTGTATAGTTTCATGCTATTTTTTCACCTAAGGGACTAATTCAAGAGTGGTTTTGAGATGGCTTTTTGTAGTTTTGACTCAATTTTCTTGCAGATTTCAACGTCATGATTGGTCGTTCGTCACCTTGGGCAGGTATTTTCATAACCTAGCAAATAGGATAGGTATCCACTCCATCATGTATTTTTTCATTATCCTTCGACTACCACTTTTTACGCCTTAGGTACAAACCCATTTTTTGCGACACAGAACCTCCCGTCTGCTATAAATAGTGTCGCTAATAATTGATAGAGACTTACCAAACATGTGCGCCCTAGTTAGATCCTCTTTTTCATTTGGTGCCCATACTGAGATTTTTCTTAGGACTGGGAGTCCATTATAATTTGATACATGACTTTATGATGAGCGTCATTTCTCATTCATGCACATGCGGCCTTATTCCCCGCGGACTCCCAAAAACAAGTCTTAGTTAAGCTCTTTTCCGGATCTTCTAAAAAATAGAAAAGATTTATGAGTGACTTGTCCCTTTCACACTCGTTAAATTGGATTTTAAAGGCCATGAGTCTTAATTAATCTCTTTTTCAACTTGTTATCAAAAATAGAAAAGATTGTCGAGTGAACTTGTCTTTTTCACACTCGTAAATTGGATTTGAAAAGACGTCTATTTGGCACAAGTTTACCCCTTTTTCAAACCAAGTAGACTAAAAGACATAAAAAAGGATATTTTTTGGTGTTAAGGTGTGATTGCACCTCATTCCCTTGCTTGCAGAATATTTCCTTTATCCGGTTCTCTCTTTGCGTTATCAACCGTTGCCTAAGCAGTTTTTGCATCCTCAACCAAGCAGAGCCTTGTTTATATCCTTTGCAATTTGATACCCTATACCCTAGAGGGAACATCACCCCAAGTGTCCATCTCCCGCATGCATTTCCTTGCATTGAACATAGGTATGTTCCACTGCTGGAACTAGTTTTTCTTACTTGCGACACTCGTTTCCTCCTCTGTATCATAGCATTCATTTGTTATGAAAAAACAAAAAAAGATAGGTAGGAAGGGAGTACTATATTATAATTGCCAACAATTGTGTCACCTTTGAACAAAGCACAAAATTATTGATTCTTTGTGTCATCATAATTTTGGGTTTAGCATGGTCTTAGGAAGCTGGTCTCGTTAAAAAGTTTTCTCTACCGACTGGTTACTCTTCTAGCCCCTATAGAGAATGTTATTGATGCTTCCTGCATCTATTAGTCACATCATTGAGTCTATGCTTCCAGAGTCCACCATATGTCTCATGATCTTGTTCAAAGGAAGTCTATCAACCTGTTTCGGCCACTCCTTAGAAATATTGACTTTGCATGTCGCCCATACACTCAGTTTGTCTTAGAATCACATGATACTATGGTCTTATCATGCACCCTGGCCCTACTTGCATCATCGGTAGGTCACCTTGAACCCACCAATTGATGTTGCATCATTGGTCACTGATTGGGTGGTTTCCCTTTTGTTTGATGAAAAGACATCTATTCACACTTTGGGATTCATGCAGTGTCTTAGATTCCATTAGCCTTATTGGTGGTTTCCTCACCTTTGTCTGCAGTTTTCATCATTGGCTATTATTCAGAGGGTATTTTTCGTATACCGCTTTCATTTGGTATATGTGAAAGATGCACAGGGTCATTGGTTCATGAACATGTTCTTCATTCGATCTCCACCAAATCATGAACCTCCTACTTTGTTCCTTGTGCTGACTAATGAAAGATTCCTTAATGCTCTCCTTTCAGCGAGTCTCTTTCCATCGACTTCAACTCATTTATTCTAGATATGGGACCTAGAGTTTTATGAGTAACTTGAGGATTGCATTCATTAGTGGCAGACTCTCTTGCCATTGACAGATGGATTTCTCAAGTGTTCGACACCGACTCCTTTATTCACACTTGTAGGAATGAACTCGGTGCCTTGATACCTACTTTCATTATTGGTAGGTTGTCTCACGTTTGTTAACAGTATACCTCAATGACGGGTAATCAAAATATGTCTCATTATGTTCGACCTCAACTCCTTTATTCACATGATGTAGACTTGCACCCTTGGTGGATAGTGTAGAAGACTTGAAGACATCACTATGTGGCCGCAGCTTTCCTGAGTTGTTGCTTCCCTTTCATTGTACCAACACCTATTTGATTTCAATGATTATAAGAGATCTGATTGTACTCCATGGTATACAGATATCTTCAGATTGATTTTGAGATTATTTCCAGTGGGCCTCGTTCGTGACTATGACAACTTTTGGCATGTAACCACATTTGTGTTTTCCTATTCATGGCCACGGACACTTATTTAGTATATTTTCCACATGGATCTGCATTGTATTCTCAGAAGCTATGTATGCAAAGTCAGTACAAGATGTAATGAGCAATCAAGTTCATCCAGTTGGTTCTCTACCACTCCACTTATGGGTTATTTATAATGTATTTCGTCCATCGCAGATACTCCTATGATCTCACACATTAGGGGGCATCTGTTATAGAAATATTTGTCGCACCATTGTTATCTTGCACAAAGGCCCTTTTTCCATTTCCCTATGCAGACTTGTCATCCCTTTTTGATGAATCCAGAGCCAAAAATACACATTTTTCCACATATATGTGCCCTATCTGCTATACAACATGCATATACATAGGTTGCTCCACTACAACCCGCGTACATCAGGATTTTTCCAGAAAATATAAAAATGGAGTCGGGTTTCCATGTCACGACAGGAGATATTTGATCCTTGGCCTTCCACATACTGGAATCGTTCTGACTCCGCCCTTCAGTTGCATTTTGAAGAATATAAAATCACAATTCCGATCTATGGAAAAGACGAGAAAGCATTCAACTTTGAGAGCAAAATTACTTTAGAGAAATTACTTCATATTGAGTCTACATCCCTTTGCCCCTCAAGTCTGAACACAGTGTTCATCACCCAAGCTCTTTCCCTATTGTTGAGAGAACCTCATTGTCTCTCTCCTTTGAGCTTGTCTTTGGTGGAGGATTGAAGTGGTGGAGGCCCAATTGGAAGGAACTTGGTTTCTTGGTTTCGAACAATTCCAACACGTAAGTCTGCAATGTTGTCACTTATGTTGATCAATTATTAATAGAAATACTCCTTTCCTGTCCTATTGGTATCGTGAAAATATATGATTATTATCCATGGGCATGTTTGTAATGTTTATTAATGGATTATGTTATCTAATGTGCTAACCCCTTTATATTATCACTATGTACTTTCTCTGCTTTTTTGTTGAGAACTTGGTGTAGGTATAAAGCTTTGGGTCAAAGTGCTCAACGATGGAACATCATTGAACGTTGGATCGAGGTAGGCCTATTTCTTATCTTGCACATTAGTTTATATAGCATACAATGGAATTGAGTTGATTTCTGCAGTCATACATGTTTGTTGTGGTTTACCCTTGTCCATAGAGAGTTTCTCCCTTGTAACAGTGCCTCTGTTGTTTTGATCACTTCCTCACTCTTGTCTTGGACCTTGTCCGCGATGAGCTCTACATCATCCCAAGTAAGGGTGATTTTTGGGTCTTATGTGTCATATTTTATTTTTTTCTGTGCATTCGTTCCTTACACGGCCTCCTTTGATGATTGTGGGGGATGTGCCCCACTAGTTGTGCATGGGCTTGTTTCCTGTTGACCTTGTGTTGGCTTCTTCATCTCAGCCTATGGATGGATTCATCTTCATGTTGTTGTGGGCATTATCCTTGGTTTTTTCGGGATTTCTTTCCCACTTGGCACTGTTCACGTTGTTTTTGTCCAAGTATTACTAGCCAGACTCCCTATTTATGCTGACGAGCGTGCCTCATTTGTGACTTTAGGCTTAGAAGACATCTTCGTGCCTATCCTAGTGGTGGATTTTGTTATTTTCTACTACCAATGCACAGGGAAATCTTTGATGATCCACTCCACTTCCTCCCTGGTCATGTAGTACTATATTTTTAGCCATGCTCACTTGGGATCCCTCATTACTTGGATCCATGTTTGGTGTCGGGATGCCTTGAAATTCACAATCCCCTATGTTTCCTACATAACCTCCCTCAGGATGTGCCATGTGTTAGAATTGTGCTTCTCATTTTCTTCTAGCAACATGGAAAACACCATGTTGCTTGTTTGTTGCACTTTGTTTTCCTTCGCCTACTAGAGGGAATCGTACCTGGCGGCATAGTACTTCCCCTTCTTGTTGATGAAGGTGGTGTACTTAGGCTCTTGCCACCCTGCGAGAGAGACTAATATCATCATCTGGGAGTAATGGAACTCAGTTCCATTATCCTTCACGTTGCGGCTTAGTTCCATTATCCTGCACGTTGTGGCAGACCAGTAGAAACTGGTTCAGTAAATATGGTGACTAGTTGAACATCATCTCTTTTGCACACTACGTTGCCACTACGATTACACCTGCAGGGGATTCCTTTCGGAGACACTTCCTTAGTATCTTACACGCTATAACTTTTTTGGTGAACCTCTTCGCGTCATCATTGCTTTATTTTATAATTAGGCATGTACTCCCTCGCGTCGTGTCGAATTATGACTTCACCTACTCTGCCAGTTCCTTCTCGCACGTCTTGTTTTCCATAAAATATTATGGTTGTGCGCCGACTGTGGGAAATCCTGTAATATTGAAAATGAGTTCCACATCTATTTGTATGGGCATGTCCATCCACAGGATGCCCCCATGGACCTGGGCCACTAATTGCTTGACGTAGAGACTAACATTTTTTCTCTACCCAAAATGTGGNAGGTTACTTATTGCCTGGATTGGTACTTGGCTTCCCACCTTGGGAGTCACTGCTACATAGTGGGCATCAATATACTCCTCGATCTTCATCCCACTCCCTGCTCCGTGTGACTTGAGTTTTACAACCTCCCCTCGGTGTGATAAACCAGTCAAGAAGTAGATGTCCTCTACTTCGATCCTCAATGGTTGTCCATCAAGGATAAATATTTCTCTATCAGGGTCCCAGTAACCCACCAACATCTCCAACAACCTCACTTGGGCCCTCATTCCTTTGAGAGCCCAAAATTTGTACAAGCCACATATTTTTAGAGCCACTTGAGCCACCAAATATTGATCAACAGCTACATCTACCTCCTCATTCTCTCTCTCTCTCCATTCCAGGACCATCCTGCAAAAAACAAATCAATTTTTTAGTTAGAACCCCTCTTTTTGGTCGTTTGCGTACCTGTATGTGGATTTCTTTGCACACAGTCATGTGTAGGGCTTAATACACGCTCCTTGTGATTCACACAGGTGAGTATACCTCGTCGTACATGCGACCTAAACAAAGGAGTCTCGCGTATACCAAAAATACTAATTTACGCCCTTAAAAACTAAAAAATTGAAACCTAATTCAAAAATGTAATCCACTAAATTTGAAGAGGATGAGATGAAGAGTTACTTGATCCAAATGGTTCATGATTTCATTGCATGATTCTCCCGCAATCGTTGTTTGAATCTTGGAGGTATTTTGGTCCAAATTGTACTATTTGGGTAAAAATAAAAATGATACAGTAATTTTTTATTTTATTACTTTTTATAAGCTATTTTTACCCACTTTGTATAGTTTCATGCTATTTTTTCACCTAAGGGACTAATTCAAGAGTGGTTTTGAGCTGGCTTTTTGTAGATTTGACTCAATTTTCTTGCAGATTTCAACGTCATGATTGGTCGTTCGTCACCTTGGGCAGGTATTTTCATAACCTAGAAAATAGGATCGGTATCCACTCCATCATGTATTTTTGCATTATCCTTCGACTACCACTTTTTACGCCTTAGGTACAAACCCATTTTTTGCAACACAGAACCTCCCGTCTGCTATAAATAGTGTCGCTAATAATTGATAGAGACTTACCAAACATGTGCGCCCTAGTTAGATCCTCTTTTTCATTTGGTGCCCATGCTGAGATTTTTCTTAGGACTGGGAGTCCATTATAATTTGATACATGACTTTATGATGAGCGTCATTTCTCATTCATGCACATGCGGCCTTATTCCCTGCGGACTCCCAAAAACAAGTCTTAGTTAAGCTCTTTTCCGGATCTTCTAAAAAATAGAAAAGATTTCTGAGTGATTTGTCCCTTTCACACTCGTTAAATTGGATTTTAAAGGCCATGAGTCTTAATTAATCTCTTTTTCAACTTGTTATCAAAAATAGAAAAGATTGCTGAGTGAACTTGTCTTTTTCACACTCGTAAATTGGATTTGAAAAGACGTCTATTTGGTACAAGTTTACCCCTTTTTCAAACCAAGTAGACTAAAAGACATAAAAAGGATTTTTTTTGTGTTAAGGTGTGATTGCACCTCATTCCCTTGCTTGCAGTATATTGCCTTTATCCGGTTCTCGCTTTTCGTTATCAACCGTTGCCTAAGCAGTTTTTGCATCCTCAACCAAGCAGAGCCTTGTTTATATCCTTTGCAATTTGATACCCTGTACCCTAGAGGGAACATCACCCCGAGTGTCCATCTCCCGCATGCATTTCCTTGCATTGAACATAGGTATGTTCCACTGCTAGAACTAGTTTTTCTTACTTGTGACACTCGTTTCCTCCTCTGTATCATAGCATTCATTTGTTATGAAAAAACAAAAAAAGATAGGCAGGAAGGGAGTACTATATTATAATTTCCAACAGTTGTGTCACCTTTGAACAAAGCACAAAATTATTGATTCTTTGTGTCATCATAATTTTGGGTTTAGCATGGTCTTAGGAAGCTGGTCTCGTTAAAAAAATTTCTCTACCGACTGGTTACTCTTCTAGTCCCTATAGAGAATGTTATTGATGCTTCCTGCATCTATTAGTCACATCATTGAGTCTATGCTTCCAGAGTCCACCATATGTCTCATTCTCTTGTTCAAAGGAAGTCTATCAACTTGTTTCGGCCACTCCTTAGAAATATTGACTTTGCATGTCGGACATACACTCAGTTTGTCTTAGAATCACATGATACTATGGTCTTATCATGCACCCTGGCCCTACTTGCATCATCAGTAGGTCACCTTGAACCCACCAATTTATGTTGCATCATTGGTCACTGATTGGGTGGTTTCCCTTTTGTTCGATGAAAAGACATTTATTCACACTTTAGGATTCATGCAGTGTCTTAGATTCCATTAGCCTTATTGGTGGTTTCCTCTCCTTTGTCTGCAGTTTTCATCATTGGCTATTATTCAGAGGGTATTTTTCGTATACCGCTTGCATTTGGTACATGCGAAAGATGCACAAGGTCATTGGTTCATGAACATGTTCTTCATCCGATCTCCACCAAATCATGAACCTCCTACTTTGTTCCTTGTGCTGACTAATGAGAGATTCCTTAATGCTCTCCTTTCAGCGAGTCTCTTTCCATCGACTTCAACTCATTTATTCTAGATATGGGACCTAGAGTTTTATGAGTACCTTAAGGCTTGCATTCATTAGTGGCAGACTCTCTTGCCATTGACAGATGGATTTCTCAAGTGTTCGACACCGACTCCTTTATTCACACTTGTAGGAATGAACTCGGTGCCTTGATACCTACTTTCATTATTGGTAGGTTGTCTCACGTTTGTTAACAGTATACCTCAATGACTGGTAATCAAATGATGTCTCATTATGTTCGACCTCAACTCCTTTATTCACATGATGTAGACTTGCACCCTTGGTGGATAGTGTAAAAGACTTGAAGACATCACTATGTGGCCGCAGCTTTCCTGAGTTGTTGCTTCCCTTTCATTGTACCAACACCTATTTGATTTCAATGATCATAAGAGATCTGATTGTACTCCATGGTATATAGATATCTTCAGATTGATTTTGAGATTATTTCCACTGGGCCTCGTTCATGACTATGACAACTTTTGGCATGTAACCAAATTTGTGTTTTCAAATTCATGGCCACAGACACTTATTTAGTATATTTTCCACATGGATCTGCATTGTATTCTCGGAAGCTATGTATGCAAAGTCAGTACAAAATGTAATGAGCAATCAAGTTCATCCAGTTGGTTCTCTACCACTCCACTTATGGGTTATTTATAATGTATTTCGGCCATCGCAGATACTCCTCTGATCTCACATATTAGGGGGAATCTGTTATAGAAATATTTGCCTCACCATTGTTATCTTGCACAAAGGGCCTTTTTCCATTTCCCTATGCAGACTTGTCATCCCTTTTTGATGAATCCAGAGCCAAAAATACACATTTTTCCACATATACGTGCCCTATCTGCTATACAACATGCATATACATAGGTTGCTCCACTACAACCCGCGTACATCGAGATTTTGCCAGAAAATATAAAAATGGAGTCGGGTTTCCATGTCACGACAGGAGATCTTTGATCCTTGGCCTTCCACATACTGGAATCGTTCTGACTCCGCCCTTCAGTTGCATTTTGAAGACTATAAAATCACAATTCCGATCTATGGAAAAGACGAGAAAGCATTCAACTTTGAGAGAAAAATTATTTTAGAGAAATTACTTCATATTGAGTCTTCATCCCTTTGCCCCTCAAGTCTGAACACAGTGTTCATCACCCAAGATATTTCCCTATCGTTGAGAGAACCTCATTGTCTCTCTCCTTTGAGCTTGCCTTTGGTGGAGGATTGAAGTGGTGGAGGCCCAATTGGAAGGAACTTGGTTTCTTGGTTTCGAACAGTTCCAACACATAAGTCTGCAATGTTGTCACTTATGTTGATCAATTATTAATAGAAATACTCCTTTCCTGTCCTATTGGTATCGTGAAAATATATGATTATTATCCATGGGCATGTTTTTAATGTTTATTAATGGATTATGTTATCGAATGTGCTAACCCCTTTATATTATCACTATGTACTTTCTCTGCTTTTTTGTTGAGAACTTGTTGTAGGTATAAAGCTTTGGGTCAAAGTGCTCAACGGTGGAACATCATTGAACGTTGGATCGAGGTAGGCCTATTTCTTATTTTGCACATTAGTTTATATAGCATACAATGGAATTGAGTTGATTTCTGCAGTCATACATGTTTGTTGTGGTTTACCCTTGGCCATAGAGAGTTTCTCCCTTGTAACAGTGCCTCTGTTGTTTTGATCACTTCCTCACTCTTGTCTTGGACCTTGTCCGTGACGAGCTATACATCATCCCAAGTAAGGGTGATGTTTGGGTCTTCTGTGTCATATTTTATTTTTTTCTGTGCATTCGTTCCTTACACGGCCTCCTTTGATGATTGTGGGGGATGTGCCCCACTAGTTGTGCATGGGCTTGTTTCCTGTTGACCTTGTGTTGGCTTCTTCATCTCAGCCTGTGGATGGATTCTTCTTCATGTTGTTGTGGGCATTATCCTTGGTTTTTTCGGGATTGCTCTCCCACTTGGCACTGTTCACGTTGTTTTTGTCCAAGTATTACTAGCCAGACTCCCTATTTATGCTGACGAGCGTGCCTCATTTGTGACTTTAGGCTTAGAAGACTTCTTCGTGCCTATCCTAGTGGTGGATTTTGTTATTGTCTACTGCCAATGCATAGGGAAATCTTTGATGATCCACTCCACTTCCTCCCTGGTCACGTAGTACTATATTTTTAGCCATGCTCACTTGGGATTCCTCATTACTTGGATCCATGTTTGGTGTCGGGATGCCTTGAACTTCACAATCCCCTATGTTTCCTACCTAACCTCCCTCAGGATGTGCCATGTGTTAGCATTTTTCTTCTCATTTTCTTCTAGCAACATGGAAAACACCATGTTGCTTGTTTGTTGCACTTTGTTTTCCTTCGCCTGCTAGAGGGAATCGTACCTGGTGGCATAGTACTTCCCCTTCTTGTTGATGAAGGTGGTGTACTTAGGCTCCTGCCACCCTGCGAGAGAGACTAATATCATCATCTGGGAGTAATGGAACTCAGTTCCATTATCCTTCACGTTGCGGCTCAGTTCCATTATCCTGGACGTTGTGGCAGACTAGTAGAAACTGGTTCAGTAAATATGGTGACTAGTTGAACATCATATCTTTTGCACACTACGTTGCCACTACGATTACACCTGTAGGGGATTCCTTTCGGAGACACTTCCTTAGTATCTTACACGCTATCACTTTTTTGGTGAACCTCTTCGTGTCATCATTGATTTATTTTATAATTAGGCATGTACTCCCTCGCATCGTGTCGAATTATGACTTTACCTACTCTGCCAGTTCCTTCTTGCGCATCTTGTTTTCCATAAAATATTATGGTTGTGCACCGACTGTGGGAAATCCTGTAATCTTGGAAATGAGTTCCACATCTATTTGTATGGGCATGTCCATCCACAGGATGCCCCCATGGACCTGGGCCACTAATTGCTTGACGTAGAGACTAACATTTTTTCTCTACCCAAAATGTGGAATGTCTAGAAAATTCATGATGTCGAAGTTGTATAGCCCCATAATCTACTGCACAAGCTCTAATAATATCCTTCCTAGGGGTCCAATATCCCATGTGTTGATCAAATATTTTTCCTCATCCAAATCCAGGAATTTTGTTGTGTCACGCACGTCATGGTCCTTGTAGCGCAACTTGGGAACTTCCCCCAACATGTCCTCTAAAGTGGGGACTGCGTCTAGAATAAATGGTAAGGAAATTTATAGAATCTTGGGGGTCTTTATTTTCTTCTCCACCATGGATGTACCTACCTAGACAGCTTCTATGCCCTCTATTGGAAGATTGGTTGTCGTCATTGATGTCAACCCTAGTCATGGGTTTTGGACCGCAAGATTGATAAAGGTATTTGGACATGAAGGACAATGCACATGCATATACAATACCCATGACTTGATATTATACATCATGTTGTTTCTTATGGTATGTGGCATGTCACTTGGATCCTCATGGTTGAGGAGAAATGAATTTTTGAAGATGACAAAGTGAATTGAAGAAGGAAGTACATGTAGGCCCTGAAGATAATTAAAGAAAA
>JZKD02S0709909.1:0-15140 GCA_000966675.3 Picea glauca | reverse complement strand
CTACTTTTAAAGCTATAAACATTGTTGAAATATTTATGAAAGAAATTTTTAGACTACATGGAATTCCTAAAATGGTGATTTCAGATAGAGACGTAAAATTCACATCCGCTTTTTGGAAGGAATTGTTTGTAGGGCTAAATACTAATTTGAATTTTAGTACAAGTTATCACCCACAAATGGATGGAAAGACCGAAAGGACAAACCAAATCGTAGAGGATATGCTACACATGTACATAAGAAAAAAACCAAACAAGTGAGAAGACTATATACAATTGGTAGAATTTGCATATAACAATGGGTACCAAACTTCGGCTAAGTTAAGCCCTTTCGAGGTACTGTACGATAGAAAGTGTACGACTCCAATTAGCTGGGACAACCCGGATGAAAGACTCATGGTTGGACCAGAGATGCTCCAAGAAATGGAGAACATGGTAAGGAAGGTACAACAAAAATTAAAAGAAGCACAGGACTGACAGAAGAGCTATGCAGATAAAAAAAAAATACACTTGGAATTTCAAGTGGGAGACCATGTTTATTTCAAGGTCAAAGCTCAAAAAAGTTCATTGAAGTTAGGGAACTATGCCAAGATGCCACCCAGGTTTTGCGTGCCCTTCGAGATATTATTTTGAATTGGACCCGTAGCATACCAACTTTCACTTCCAGCTAATCTAAGAATTCACAATGTATTTCATGTTTCTTTGTTGAAAAAGTATGTTCATTACCCTATTCATATGATTTATTGGAACTTGGTGCAGGTGGAACTAGAAGGCGAGTTCCAGGCGGAACCCCTGAATATTCTGGACTGGAGAGAAATAACACTTCGGAACAGAGTCGTCGCTCAGGTAAAGGTGTAATGGAAGAACTTTAGTCCTGAGGAAGCCACCTGGGAGTTGGAGGGAGATTTGCGGAAATCTCATCCAATCATGTTCCAAGAAAGGAATGAACACTGAGGACAATGTTTTATTGAAGGGGGAAAAGATGTGACATCCCCAAAAATAAAGTATTTTTGAAATTTAAAATTTGTTAGAAAATTATTTTGTTTTTAGTAAATTTGAATTTGGAAATTTTTTGCCATTTATGGAAAATCTGAATTTTGAATTTGAGAATTGTAATAAATTATTATGACTGGCAAAGATCTGATTTGACCCAACTAACTATTTGACTATGACACTTGTATGAAACAAAATATTTTATATTTATTGCAGAAGGAAAAATGTAACAACAATGTTAAAATCAATTGACCATGAATCCATGAGTGGGGAACATGTTGGAACTACTTCTAGGATGATTATTACAAGTGGAAAATCAGAGATTTGACCATTGGCAGCCCCTAAAAATCAGGGATTTATAAAGCTGCGAAAATCCCCAAGGGAGGGAAAAGACTTAGGCAAACAGATTGTTTTGATAAATAACATATGTAGGGAGGCAAGACGCTGTCAAGTATGTTGGGGAAGGAAATACCTCTTGCTTTTATGATCACTGTTTCTAAAGTGTGAGGCAAGGAGGAGTATGATGGGAAAAAAATTGTTGAGTACTTGTTGTTATGAGAACTAATTTATGAGTGATAGGAAAGGAGAAGGATATTGATAGAGGAAGACATTGTTGAAGAGGATGTTCCAAGTTTTCCCTCATGGTTTCATGGTCAAGCTAGGGGGTGAATAGGAAAATTGATCTTGGCTGCCCTATTCTATGGTTGGGAGGAATGTGGTTGTTCCCTTTGTCTTCCCTACAAACTAGTTCAGATATGTTGATCAACTCCTTCTCTATTGAGATTTTTATATATCTGATGTAATGCAAGTTTTAATTCTGAATCTAATTATTTCTATCTCTGTTTAAATGATTGAATCGTTGATATGGTACATATATTGATTTGGAATTGAATTATTTCCATCTATGTTTAAATGATTAAATCACTGATATGGTACATATATATTCATTCTAAATTGGATTATTTTCATCTCCGTTTAAATGATTAAGTCGTTGATATGTTACATATATTGATTCAGAATTGAATTATTTCCATCGGTGTTTAAATGATTAAAACACTGATATGGTGCATATATATTATGTCTTAACTGATATAACAACTGAGAAATATGTTTGAGCAAACGAAGCATAAATATCGATTGAATGCCCTTAAACCCAATTCAGAATAACTCTTATGGTTAGATTGTTTTTGAACAAACTCTAGATCTTATCTTTAATTGTTAAGACATAAATAAATAACTATGCTTCATTAATTTTTGGAAGTAAGCACCTTAAAAAAAAACAGGAAACTTAGAGTACTACCTTATGAGTGGAACAGTAGGATAAATCGCAGTGCATAGAAACCCTTGCAGAACTGCCTATGTGTAAATGCCTATAAGAACTAAGTCTAGATATGAGGCCTTGGTATTTTCTACAGGTAAAGTCTTAATATCATTCTTTTCGAGACCTCCTTTTTTCCACACAGGCTAGAATCAAAACTAATACCAAAACTAGTATTCCACCAGATAATTATATCCTTAACAAAAGAGACAGGCCTAATTACTGTGGGTAATCCACGTGGACGCCACAGAAGAAAATCTGAGATTTGAAATGTCTACAACAGAATGTATAAGTATTTGAGCCGTCCCTATTTTATGTCCAAGATAGACTATTCTGACAGAATTATAGACACAATCATATAAAAAAAATGCTAGAATGGATTACAATAGAATTATTCCGAAATATATATTTGAGAAATTTTTAATGCATTCATAGAAACAATGCAAGTTGAGTTTTATTTTACCCTAGTCTTAGTCACAACAACAACTCCTTTTATTGGCAATAGAAGACGAATACAGTAAATAGGGAAGTAATCAAGACTCTGTGACCATAGCGAAATTCTGGTAATTATTATTGTTTCCGGAGAAAATAGATCGAATACATGTCAGTCAAAATGTCTTGATTGCATTAAACTTCTTAACCATATATGGTACTCGAAAGGCTAGATTTAAACTTGCTGAGAGTTACTATGCCTTTCCAAGTATATACGACAAGGACTATAGTTCTTTATATAGAAATTTGTTACATAGTTTTTCAAACAAAAAATTGAACACATAATCCTTATATTACTGAAGGTGAAACAAAACCATTTTGGAATGGAAAACTGGGTAGAGCCACGACCTCCACTTCCTAGAACCTGTAGAGTTAAAGTCAAGAAGAGAAGGGCTCAAAACCTGAGTACCTTTTCACTAAGAATAGGGGTGGGCATCCAGAATTTGCGCAAACCAAAGCTCTATAAAACATACCATAAATTATTAATATCTTGTAAATGAAAGTAAAGTAACGAAACATTAATAGAATGGACAAATGTTGACCAACAATTTAAATTGCCAGAGAAACACTCATATTTTGATGTGCAAGATCAGGTCCTTGCCCTGTCAAATGCTAACTGATAGACGACCGGCCGAGGAAGGAGAGTGCAGTAAACCCTGGATGGGCACCTTGCATGGACAAGGCCCATCATTAGTGACTTATACCAATTCTTTAAAATAAAAACGAAGATAAATAAGAAAAACAAAAGCAATACAGTAACCAAGGTAATCAAACAAAGTAACTGACAATGTTAGTTTTTCCTTATCACCTAAACAATACAAGTCGAATTGTGCCAAAGACTTGTTTTAAGCCTCTCCAGGATTGAATTCACATAAAGTAACAAGGGTTCAAGTAGTCAGTGTAAAGATTTGTTATAACCAGACCCCGAGGGTTCGCCTTGTAGCTTACAAGAAATTGGGTAAGAGTACCGACAGAGAAACACTCCCATCATAAGGAACGACGAGAAGTAACTGAGAGGGACACACAGTTTTTCTTTAAAGAAAAATAAATCGAACTAATTTTCCAAGACATTCAACGCTAGACTATGACGTATAGCCATAGGGTAAGACTAAGGAGGAACAACGATTTAGGGCTCAACGAATACCTAAGTCCCTTTTCTTTTTCTCAGAGATTTAACTGGTATTTCTTGTGAAAAGAACGAATAAACATTGTGACGTGACTTTCGGGAAACGGGGATGAACGAATAGTCTAGATGATTTCAGTACAAGATCTAAACTAGAAGCATAGGAAACTTTAATGTTAAGGGATAATGTATCTAAACTCGGAAAAGAACAACAAAATGAGATGACCATCGCTGTAATAAACTGTTGAAGACTCTACTTGATGTTTAATAAACTTACTCAGAAGACGGACATGGTCGACTGGTTCGCTGAGTAAATGGCCTCAAGAACGATAGTCTTCCCGCTCCGAAGGTTTGATACATAGAGCTAATGTCAAAATAGAAGTATACAGGAGCAACGTCAAAATAGAGATACACGAGAAAGATTGATAACCAGAAACATCCGCGAGACCTCTTTCCATAGGAATCTCAGAGCCAAAAATCAAAATGGTTCGGTAGTCTTTGGATAACCGCCGACTAGTCACAGAGTTGTTTAATTAGGGCCTAGACCTAAATGTCAGAGTTAGGGCAAGGTGGCAGATCTTCGGTAGGGCACTTTAAAACACATGATAGTGTCAAAGGATATGCGTTCAGAATGTTGTAATTATCTTGGATGGAAGCCATTAATCCATTACAATTGTACCCAAGACAATCTGCCTCATAACCACGAAACAATCGTGATGACAGATAGTCCAGAACTTCTCGTTTTTAACCCTTACCTCAATTTCGATTAGGGTTCCCTCGCAATCATCGAATTTGGTTAAAGAAAAGAAACCCTATGCCAGAGTTGGTCCAGATAGGAATGACTGTGAGGCTTAAGTATTTAACAAAGTATACCTAACCTTAGAAAAACACCTTACAGTTCATAAAGCTCGCACGGGAGAACTGTCACACTATCCAAAATACATTAATTTAGTATGTGTCTCTTTTTCCAAGGAAATTGTGTTATCACTTTAAAATTTAAAGCTGATCATACGTGGATACCCCATGGTAAGCCTTACTTGTGGGAATGGGGCATAAGTTATGGTGACATACCTTTGAACATAAATAATTTGGTGATGACATAAGCTTTGACTATATTATGGTAGCATATTCACTTTCATATATAAATATAATTAGTCCTTGTGGAGGCGAGTAGTATATTTTATGTGAAGGATCAATATGGACTACTATTTAATTGCAAATAGATCCTTGATTGAATTCAAATGTATCCACAGCCATTGTGGTTATGTTAGGTATAGTCTCTTAATTCACCTTACTAAGTAGCAAGAGAAGTTTGATATGGATCTTAACGAAGAAAAAAAAGTTTAAATACGCTTAAGGAAGAAAAAAAAAAAAATTATGACTTTTTACGGAAACATTACACTATTGTGTGAAAGTTGTGGATGTTTTTTCTGTATTAAATTTTAAATTGTAATTTAAAGAAAGAGTATTACTTTGGAAATAAGCCATCAAATGTCACACCAAAACTGTTAGCAAAGAGACAAAATAAGTTGTCAGTGACTACTTTCCAAACCTCCAAATTATAAACTAGTTTGTACACTGGACTGTTCAGCCCCCTTGTCAATTTTATATTTATAGATTTCAGATGTAAGCCCCCTCGTTAGTTTTACATTTATAGATTTCAGATGTAAGCCCCCTCGTTAATTTTATATTTATAGATTTCAGAAGTAACCATTCATAACCACTTTCCAAACAGAATCTGGAATTTCGAATTACACTTCAGTTTCAGTTGATGACAAGCTCCTGTATTGTTTGGTGGTTGCGATTTAACTTACAAGGCAAGGCAACGGTGAAAAATACAGAATCATGCCGACAAAGAAAAAACTAACGCTGGCAACTGCAAACCTACGTATAAACTAAGGCAACTAAGGCCCAACTGCCTTAGAGCTAAACCATTTATTCAGAATTTTTATTAATATTTGGTTTCAATTGAGAGAATTCTGTTTGTGAGAAATGATTTTATAAAACAACCCTCAGTTAGAACATTTTACGGAATTTTTGTGTTATTATTATATTTGATAGTGATGCCAATGACATTTATTTGGAAAGCATCGCTAACCCGAAGGAGTAATGGCAGGCAACACTTTCACAAAAACCGAAGTTGGGATATTATTATTATTTTTTAATAATAAGCGACGTGTCTCATTTAAATGGGAGGTAGGAGGAAACGATTGCTTGATCAATTCCATGTAGCGAAAAAAATCGAAGAGTTGTTGAAAAAAATAGAGAAATGAACAGCAGCCATATCACAAATTATACACAAAATGATAGTTTGTATTGACCATAATAAACAAATATATATCACACTTAAATAAGTGTTGTGAGATCCAACTTATTCCACTCTTGAAGGGAGAAGTTGAGAGAATCTCTCAACATCCTCCAGCAAACCCAATCCAATCCCTAAACTCTAGAATGTAGCATTAATTAGGCATTATCTCTAACATCCCCGTTAATGCCTACATTACAAAACTTCACAAATTACATAACAGAAAATGTTACAACACTTTAACTTTCGTTTGTATCAGCTCCTACACCCACTCTGATGCCTCTGGAATGTGCTCTTTCTCTTCCTCTTCTTCGAGCTTACCATTCAACTCATTTAAAGCATAAATGCTTCAGACCATCATTCATGAACTTGCACAACAGATAATATTGACAAACTCGGCTCACCAGGGCTTCCATGAGAAAAGTTGTCAAGTAATGAATCATCCTATGGACATACCTCCATCTCTCGGATTTTTCTCTTTCGGCTATCCGTCAGTTTGTAGAAAGGCAGTCTAGGTATGGAATGTCTTCAAAAATCAATTATACAAGGTGACTTCCAATCATAAGAACAATTGTTCTTGAAACCGGGGCTGCGGGCTTATATCAAGATACAAGAGTTCCTATTTTACATAAACATATAAAACACTTTAAGAATTAACACAAACATATATATATATATATATATATTGAAAACAGGAAGATGATAACGGTGTAGCATTATTTTTGTGTGTTTTTACTACGAGTTTTGAGTAAGCCATAAGAAGGCGCATAACCGGTATACTTGCAGCTCGTCATGGATTTTATGATGGTGTCCTCTACATTGATCGGCGTACTAAAGAACTTGAAGGAAGAAGCATCCCCATGACCGATGGGAATCATAGTCTTTTCAAGAGATATTCGAGCTAACAAGTTGGCTAGCTCACCCTGTATGCTACTATTGTATTTCAATAACACAGGATTGCACCCGCTCACCTCCTTTTTCACATACGATTCTATTCTAGGAAGCGCATTAAATAGGCTTCACTAAATAGGGCCATTAAATAGGCTTCACTAATTACAACCCTAATGTTCCCATAATTAGATTACAATGAAAATATCTACATGGGCATGCATGGTATGGATATAGCCATGCAAAGACGTGATTGGTGTGGATATAACCATACAAAGACATGTATGGAGGAGATAGCCATGCAAGTACATGCATGCTATGAAGACATCCATGCAAAGGAATGCAAAGATTAATATCTTTGCATACATTTATTTTCATGGATAGATCCACTCCATGCATGTATTTGCATGGTTATATCCACACCGTGTATATATTTGCATGGATATGTTCACACCATGCATGCCATTGCATTGTAATCTAATTTGTAAAATAATTAGGGTTGTAATTAATGAAGCCTATTTAATGGCTTGAGATACTGTATTTTAAGAATCCTCAAGTACCTTCAATTGGTCACCAATTGGTCTATGTTGTCCTCATTTGTTCGGCTTGGCCAAGGTTAATATATATCTATGGAGGTTTTGGTTCTCCCGGTTAAAGGTTTTGAAGATAAATATTGGCTCTACATGAATACTTTCTTGGTGTATTATTTCTCTTCCAGTTTTTAACATGGTGTCAGAACTAGATAAACCTGGACTATGTAATGAGAGTGGTCTGATGTTGACATCCATGCTTATGAAATTGTTGGTAAAGTGAATCCATTCTTACGAAATTGTTGGCAAAGTGAGTGACCTATGGAAGAGAGATATGCACACAAATCAAAGTGATTGTTCATGGGTTTATGAACCATGGTGAATGACAAATGAAAATTGAGCATAGGTAGAACCAAATTGAAGATGAAGTACTCGGTGAATGAGTGTTTTGGATCACTGTATTTGTAGCAAGGAGGGTGTAATGTCTCTTTCTGAGTGATGACTCTAGGAGGATAGAATTAGTATCCTATATTGATTCCCATAGGCTATGGTCGGGAGAAAAAGGGAATAAAAGAATTATTTAGTGTCATTTACCAGAAAATCCTAAGTTGAAAGTGACATTAAGTAATAAAGTGGAAAAAAATGATTAAGTGACTTAAGAAAATAATCAAAGTCAAAACTTAGGAAAATTCATTTTAATTAAATAAAGTGAACAAGGAGTTAGAATGAGGATCAAGTATAAAGGGGAGGATAACCCTAATTCCTCTCATCATTGAATATTGAGATTGAGAATTGGATTGCAGAGAGAAATCAAATGACTTTGTGGAATTTTGTGTATTTCCGGGTAGAAACCACCACAATGATTGATTTCAACGTTGGGAGACACACCCTAGTTAGTCGGGAGGATCATCCAGATTCTCCATCATTATTCAAGATTGCAACATATATAACATTAGGTCAATTAAGAGGGATTCCCATTAGTCAGGGAGGTTCAAATACTTTCCCTTGGTTCTTGGAGGGAATGAGAGTTATAGGATGATCTAGAGGGAGGCGTGGAGGTTCATGAGGTACACTATCCCATGAGACAACAACATACCTACATACTCTCAGTGCATGCAACATATTTAACCATGCATGCAACATGTCTTCCATTCAATAGCATATTTGAACTTGCATGCGACAGGTTCACACTCCCATGTAGTAGATCTAGTATTTCCTTTACTTACATGTAGTATATATGTAAATAGGATATTCATGATTCATCCATAACAAAATTTGTAGAATATTTCCATTGCATGCAATGTATTCTCAATGCATGCATTCAACTTATTTTTAGTGCATGCAACGTATTCCAATGGCAAAGAGTTATTTATGAAAATGAAGGAATTCAAATTTGTTGTTGTGCATGCAATATGTACTTTGTCTTCTGTTGACAAGTTATTCATAAACTATAACTTTCAAAGACCACCAACCGCTCATGATAAAAGACATCTTGCATTGGGTTTATATTTATATTTTCCCTTCAAGAAAAATAAAAAGATGATTGAGTATTTTGATTTTTGTATTTTCAATGGAACTAATGTAAACGTATTGCTTAATTTGACATTTGTTTTATAAAGTGGTTGGTTGTATGTTTATTATTGGGAAAAAAAATTCCATGCTTCTAATAAATGCTTGGTATAATATTTGAAAATACTTATTTCATTGTGCTACTAATATTATTGATGTAATGTTCAATATTTTTACAATTAGGATTTTGATGATAAAAAACCTATCTACCATCTATCATTACACCCAGGCTATAGGCCACTCTTTCTAGAGATTCCAGGCCAACTTTTGGCTCTGATACCATATTAAAAAACTAAGGTAGATGAAAATTACCAACATAACAACAACACACAAATCACAAGATGAGATTTATCCTAGAAAACCCAAAGCAGGAAAAACTAGCTAATATATCTATTAGTCCCTTGGCCATACCCGACCAAGCTAACCAACCACCTAGCCCTCTCAAGTGATCCTTCACCACTCAAGTCTTGACACATTACAATGGAGTCTCCTAAGCCTATTTAAAGGCTTCATTACATGAAATATCATAGGTTCAATACCACAGATCACCAATACCATGTTCCTAAAACCACTACCGTTGACCTAACAACTTTCACTCTTTTACTGAGTCAACTTTAACCTAACATTTTTTAAACTAGCATTCTCTATATATAATAACATTGTAGGGCTTGTAACAAAGGTGTATCATGGATGTAAATGTTGTGGACCTTCTATAAAGGCTAGGTGGTGCAACCACCTACGAAATCTAGTGTATGAATACTCAAGGGTATTCCTGCCAGAATATCACCCTTACACAAGATTTTCATATTATTTCAATGGTAAACAAGAGAAAACTTGAAGACATAAAATAATCACACTGGTATATTGGATCGGGGCATATGACATAGAGAAAAAGTAAATGGCATAAATGTTTGATTTAAATGGGGAACCTGTTTTCAACGATCCTGGATTTTATGACACCTATGTTGAGAAAATTCCCATTGAGATGAAAAGGAAATATGATTTTTATTAGATTTCATATTGGGAGCATCTTAAGATTTCCCACTTACTAGATCCCATGAATATATTAAAAAATGATTCATATTCTTTATGGATGCACATATCATCGAATAAAAGAGACACATTGACTATTAGGAGGGATATTATTCCTTCTAATACTAAAAAGAGACATTGGCCAAGAAAATAAAGTATAGGAGAGGTTGGTCCCTCTTTGTCTTTTAAATAAAGTGATGTCCCAAAGATTTTGAAGAAATATGATCTTTATATGGTGAAGGATCTTATCTTGTGTGTGAAGGCACCTTCTTTATATGGGTTGACTCTATGACCCTACTTAAATTACTCTAGGACTCTATGAACTTTGGGGTTGAAATCACATGACCATTTCAGCCTTCTAAGGGTATTTATGTCAAATACATGATTCTTTTTCTATAGAGTAGGTGAAAATATACTATGCACTCATTGTTTTGTGGAAATTAATGATTTGTGTGTTTATTTTGTAGTTTCATTATCCTTTAATCATGAATGGTTGTGTGAACCATGACTTCCCCCATGACCCATGACGTTCCATTTCAAAATTATTTTCATTTCCATGATGTATCACATTAAAGGAAATTCATATGGCTAGCATTCCAAGATGGCGTTGAGAGATAACTGAGATTGTTTGTATGTTTGAGAAGGAACTACCCATGCATTTTATGGAATTGCAAGTGCATATTCTAATTCAAGTACGTAATGAGGTTGAATTGGTTGGATTTTTCTCATGTCATTAGATGTTCTTCTTAGAGAGGTACATCAAAAAATTGAAGGGGTTTGTTATACAAATCACAAAAATAGAGGGATATGTGGTGGAGGGATACATAATATGTGACCTATTCTATTTTTCCAGTGAGTACATCAAGTAAATTGATGACACATAAGGAGAATTGGTTTGGGATGACCAATGTGATGAGGACAAAAGGGAAGGAGAGCTACTCCAAACTAATGGAAAAAAGGTGCATGATAAAGATTAATTCACTTATATTCTTTCAAATTTGTATAGAGTTAGTATTTACAATGAAGTTGATCATATATATTTGATCTCATACTACTCATCTTGAATTCTAGTATACATTAGTGAATTTAGAAATTGATCCTATCAATAAATTCATTCTTAACATTGTGGAGGCAATGCAACCATGGTTTTCATTGCATGAAGAAAAAATAAGGAAATGGGACACTGATAAGAAATTATTCAAATGGTTGAATAGTAGAAGCATGCCTTATCCTTATCATTTAAAACAAAAGATGCCAAAAATATATCGCAACAGTTGGGTGGCTTACTCGATCATAGAGAAATATGGCATGTCTGGTCATTGCCCACATGGAGAAGAGCTAGACATAGTAAATATAGGGATCATGTGGAACACATATGTAATAATATTTCTGAGTACCATGTTCAATTTATAATATTGTACATTTGAATTTTAACATGTATTTTGTTTTTATTAATTCTTAGGTTACTAGACATATGGCATCGTCCTTTGATCACATTTTTACATGTGCATTTGTTCCCATCTATGTCGACATATGGACATGATATTCTTAATGAGGATGTTGATGATGGAGACATCACAAAACATTGTGGAGTGGAGGTTGAGTTAGACTAGTATAGTCATGTTATATGTTGTGATCAAAACTTAATAGAGGTGAAGTTAGGCTACATTGAAAAGATATAAGATATTATGCAAGTGTACTTCTCATATTTTCAATGTGTTATATTTAGTTGCAAGTGGTGGGACACCCTTGACCAGAGAAATGTAAAGGACTATCATGAAAGTGGGATAATATGTATTAAATTTTTAAAAATGTGGGTTGAAACTAATGATCCTTATGTTTTCCTAAAACATTGCAACCAAGTGTTTTTCGACTGATATGTCAGGGTGACGGAAATAAAGAGTCATATGTAAAAGTTCTATTTCGACTTTTAAGTTGTGGATGTGTCATTTTATTATAGGTTTCTATAATTGGCCAGCTATGTTTTTTTTATCCATTTTATAATGTTGGATATGAAAAGTTAACAACCATTTACAACCATCATATTAAAAACACATTAAATGGTACAAGTATAAAATTTGGTTTTGATATATTTTTACTATCATATTCTTGTTTATTATAGAAAATTTATGTTGTATTATATCAACATATGTTTATATTAATGTTTGAGATATCAAAACAATGATGATGTATTCATACAATATCTTAGTAAAGATTTATTTTAAAGTACATTTTATTTATAAAAATGATGATATTAAAAAATCAAACCTTAACTTTTTATTGTTTGAAAAAATGTAAAGTTAACATAAATATGTACTTACTTTAATGGAATTTATAAGGGAAATTCCAACAAAATAACTTCTTACAACATCTATAAGTTGTGTAATCACACTTCTGGTGTTGGGGATACCAACATGGATGGCATTCCCAACCTTAACTAGTGAAACTATCATTGTCTTTGCTTACTCCACTCCATCTTTTGGTTTTCTAAACATATAAAATTATATTAATCATTCTTTTTACATTCTCCTTGAAATAAGTGTCAATATATGAAGGAAATATAAATTCTAAAATAGTATTTTCTAGAGCCTACACACAATTAAGGAAAATTTTAAGGATCCATACTCATCTAAAAGTATAGAAACCTTTGTCAATTTTGGTAATTCTTAAAATACTAATTATAAAATGTTTAGTGATATTATTGTAAAATTGCTTCAATTTTTAAGTATTAAATATATATTTAGAAAATATTGACAACTTTTCCCAACCTCAACTTTTGAAACTATCATTGTCTTTACTTACTCCACTCCATCTTTTAGTTTTCTAAACATATAAACTTATATTAATCATTCTTTTTACATTCTCCTTAAAATAAGTGTCACTATAGAAAGGAAAGAGAAATTCTAAAATAGTATTTTCTAGAGCCTAGAAGAAAATTTTAAGAATCCATATTGATCTAAAAGTATGGAAACATTTGTCAATTTTAGTAATTCTTAAAATACTAATTATAAAATGTTTAGTGATATTATTGTAAAAGTACTCCAATTTATAAGTATTTATATACATTTTTAGAAAATATTGACAACTTTTAGAGTAAAATAAATTTATCGTGTAGAATTTGGGTGAATAATTTAAAAAAGAAAGGTTAGCAAATTTCTAAGAAAAAATAAAAAATCAGAAAAATCATGAAAATTAGCCTCTAAAGTTTTCCATGACTAGAATCCAACCCTAGACACCTTGGATATAAATAATTTATTATTATTATTATTATATATTGAGTTTTCATTGATAAAGTAACAATCAAACTTTTACTAGCCAAGTTGTTACCATGGAAAAAAAATTACTGACATCCTAAAAAAATAGGAAACAATCTTATAACTCGTAGACAATTAATACACCTAAAAAGAAGAAGAAGAAGAAGAAGTGACAAGTGATAACAAAATCACTAAAACAATATAGTTACATGCTAATGCACCAATAAAATCTTTTTGTTTATTATGAATATATAAATGCATCTACATTCATGGTAGATGCAATCATTACATCAAAGATGGGGACTAAGTCCTAAAACATCCAAAAAAGACTTTTGTTTAATTTATTTATTGATTTTTATTAATATTTTTTATATTCTTAAATATTAGTACAAAATTGATTTAATTTAATATTTTTTAAACCTTAACACATTAATTATTTTTTTCACTAACCAAATCTAATATTTAATTTCCTTCTAACTTTTTAAACCTTAACACATTAATTATTTTTTTCACTAACCAAATCTAATATTTAATTTCCTTCTAACATTTAATTTCTTTATGAGAAGATTCATATATCATAAATTCATTTTAAGTCATTCATCTATATTAAAATTTATTATTATTAATGATCTTGTTTTCATATTAAGTAATTTAAATTTAATTCAATTAAATCTAATTTTTAAATAATAAAAATTAATAAATTTAACTATTATAAATTTAATCAACACTTATTATAAATTTATCATTAAAATAAATCAAAAAATAACATTTCATAAAAGTAATCATTCAAAATATTTTTTTCATTTATTAACTAAATCTTTTTTTTTATACATTTTCATTCAAAAAATGAGTGAAATATAATACTTAGCATACTTTTTTGAATAGAGGATTGAACTAATACTTACATATTTTTACATATGTTTTTAATAGAAGATTTATAAAATTGGTTATATAGTAAAAATTTGTAAAATCATTTTAATCAAAATACGTATCACACTTTTTTTAATAGAAGATTTAACTAATACTTACATTTTTTTAATAAAAGATTTATAAAATTGGTTATATAGTAAAAATTTGTAAAATCATAATATTAAAGTTTATTAATATCCTTTATATTTAATAATTCAACTTTAATTAATTTTAATATATTATAATAATTGAATAATATAAATTAATAAAATCTTAGAAAAAAATAAAAAATAATAAAATATAATGATTATGATTTTAATAAACAATTATATTATAGCCTTGTTTTGAAGATTTTCCATCTCTACCTACTAAAGTTTTGTAAACAAAGCAAAACCAACAACTAGTACATGTGAATCTCATACCTATGAATATATTATTTTAGGAATCACTCATAAATCATAAAATAAATAGACAAAGTTTTGTAATTATTATTAGTTAATTTTAAAACTATAAGTGTGAATTCCTAAAATGCAAGTGCGGAAATAAATTGATGATACTTTAGGCGGGGTCTATTTAATAATGAGGTGGGACTAGGGAGTCATAGTTAGTCAATGTAGTTGTAGTAACAAGAGCTCTTACTCCATGACTTATGAAACGCCACTCATTTCCTTTTTAATGTTGAATGTGTTTTACCAGACTATGTATGAAATGCCACTCATTTGTTGTTTAAT
>JZKD02S0709865.1:0-15140 GCA_000966675.3 Picea glauca | reverse complement strand
CTGTTGCCCTTTTGGTTGGAATCGCTTCCACCCATTTGGTAAAATAATCTGTGGCCGTTAAGATCCACTTATGCTGGGCACTGGAATGAGGATTAATTTCTCCTATGAAGTCTAATCCCCATTGTTGAAATGGGGCTTCGGTTTTGACTAGAACGAGTGGTAATGCAGGGAGTTTTTGCTTACCAGCAAAAATTTGACATGCATAGCAGGCACGTACTGTAGCATTAACATCTGGGAATAGTTTCGGCCAATAGTATCCAGCCCTCAAGATATTATAAGCCGTGGCTCTCCACGCATGATGCCCTCCACAGATTCCTTCATGAAATTCCTCCATGACCCGCGGAGTTTCCGATTCAACCAAACAGACTAGCAAAAATCCGAGTGGATCTTTCCAGTACAGTTGATTTTCTGAGATGCAATACTTAACAGCATGGAGTTTTAAAGTCCTGCATTTGGCCGGTGTCAGTTGATCTGGGCATTTCAGGTTTAGCAAGTAGAAAACTATATCTTTATACCAGTCTGACGACATGAATTTTTCTTCGACCTTGTTTGGATATGACTGGTCGTTTGGTTCTTGCAACTGTGCGCCTTCTTCTTCTCCTTGCAAGCAATTGATGTCAAGGGATCTAAGGTTCGACTCAGCCAAGAGTTTGGCCAGACCCTTTCCCTTTACCAATTTAGTTGGCTTGATTTCCAGATCAAATTCTTGTATCTTAGCGAGCCAGCGTCCTCGTTTTCCATCACTGTCGGGATGTACCAATATATCCTTCACAGCACTGGTTGGTACGTATGCAATGATTTTTGAATGTAGAACGTAAGTTCTGAATTCTTTTAGCGCTTTCACCACTGCGTATGCCTATTTTTCTATTATGTTATATTTTAGTTCGACGTCCCTGAGGCTCTTGCTAAAAAATGCGATCGGGCGTTCAAAGCCTCCATCATCTTTTTGCAGCAATACCGCGGCGATAGTATGTTCGGAGGTGAATGAGAAGATGAGAAAATCTCTCAAATAATCAGGGCTTGTTAACACAGGCGCCTCGCTAATGAACTTTTTGATACGTTTGAACGACGCTTTGGCTTCAGTCGTCCAATTTATTCTACTATCTTTCTTCAGCATTGCTGTGATTAATTTGACGATCTCAGCGAAGTTTGGTATAAACCTTCGCAAAAAATTAATTGTTCCTAAGAAAGATTGAATTTCTTTTATGTTTCTAGGAATCCTGATAGTTTGTATTGCTTCGACTCTTTTAGGATCAATCTTGATCCCATTTTTAAACACGATATGCCCCAGAAGCTTACCTTCCTGCATAGCGAAATGTGATTTTTTTGGATTCAAAGATAACCCATATCTGCGGCATTTTTCGAAATTTTGTTTTAAATGGATCAAATGTTCTTCGTCGGTTTTGGAAAAAACCGTCAAATCGTCAAGATAGATTACTACGAATTTATCTCTTTCCCCAACGAAAGTGATATCCATAGCGCGCTAGAAGGTAGCCCCCGCATTCATTAAACCAAAAGGCATTTTATCATACATGAATGTCCCCCATGGCGTGGTGAAAGCGGTTTTTTCTCTATCTCGCTCATTCATGGCGATATGGTTGTACCCAGAAAACCCATCTATCATAGACATCCGATTTGCCCCAACTACCTTTTCTAGGACATGGTCCATTTTAGGAAGTGGATAATTGTCCTTAAGAGAGGACCTATTCAAGTTCCAGAAATCTACACACAGTCTAATTTCTCCGTTCTTTTTTCTAACCGGGACCAAATTTGCTATCCAATCTGAGTATCTCAGAGGTATGATTATTTTTGCATCTAAAAGCTTCTTAACCTCCTTTTCGATAACAGGCAACAAAATGGGGTTAAACTGCCTGAGCTTCTGCCTAAAAGGTTTAACTCCAGGATTCAAAGGTATCTTGTGCTCAATTATGGAAGTATCATATGTTCGGGCTCATTATAGGACCAGGCGAAAACGTCTTTATACTGTTTGAGTAAATATTTATACTGGTCTTTTATCTTAGGGGGCAGAAATTTAGATATCTTTACCACTCTGGAATCTTTCTCAGTTCCTATGTTGCAATCCTCTACTTCCTCCGGTTGAGGCTGCAAAGTAGACTTCACAGGTACGTCGTTCCGATCGAAAAGTCTTTCCAAAGGAATTAAACCCTTTGGGATTTGGTTATTTTTGAGGACCAACATGCGGTGATCTGCTATTCTTTCTTGGAAGGTTTCAGAATTTTCGCCTTCTTGCATAATCCACCTTGGATCATTTTGGTTTTCTTGGTCTGGATGGGTCTCGGAAAACTCACCTATTGCTATAAGAAATTTTTGAATTTGCTCGTCATCTTCAAAAACCTTCCAGTGTCGGATATTGTCAGGTATAGAGGGTTTATATCTGATTTCAATATGATACTTTAGTTTAACATTTGTGGGAGGAGAAAAGGTTGAGGCTGCCTTAGCCAATGCGTCAGCATGTAGATTTTCTGCGCGAGGAATGAAATTGATTTTTATAGATGAGAAAAAATTGTCCATCAAATCCCAAACACAATTTCTGTATGTTCTCAGTCTGGGATGCTTGGCTTGATATTGTCGGTTTACTTGTCTTACTATTAATTCAGCATCACCGTAAACCTCCAAGTTTTTTATGTTTAATTTCTTGGTAGCCTCTAAACCTAGGATTAACGCTTCATACTCGCATACGTTGTTGGTGTAATCTATATCCCACTGTAAGCGATATGAGAAAGGGACAGTAAACTTACCCTCAGGTGCTATCAAAAGTATGCCAGCACCAACTCCTTCAGAAGATGAAGCGCCATCGAAGTACATCTTCCAGAGACCGTTTTTACATAGTTCTTCATTCAAAGGGCCAAGCTCTTCTTGGCTCATATCAGGTTCTTCTGGATTTCCATTCAAACCATCATCGAAAGATAATATGCAATTTCCCAGATCTTGGTCCACGACATAAATGGGAAAGTTATTTGGATTATGGGGATCGCTGACAATATATGCCAATCTTGTTTCTCTATATAGTCGGGTAAACTGGCCACCGAATACAGGAATCGTGGCATATGACATGTCCAATTGTAGAGAACCTCCCAACTTGGCTCCCCATGATCTGGATAGCAACATACCATATTTGGGGGGAATATCAGCAATAACCACATCCATCAAGACACTCTTGACTGGGACCTGAGCCAGAGTAACAACCAGATCTTTTATCATTCCCATACATTTAACCTTTCTTGAATCGAAAGAGTATAGATCTCCATAGGGTCTAGTGATCTGGAGGCCCAGCCTCTCCATTATTATTTTAGGCATAACATTATGTGAAGCCCCGGAGTCTAACATGCAATTATGTAGTAGTTGGTCATGTATAGTCAGGGTGATATAGAAAGGAGCGACGTTGTCTTTGGATCCCTCAAAATGGGGACCAAAGGTGATGTTAGGTCTGTCATCTTCTAGGTTGATAACATCAGAGTGACTTTCGGGCTCATAAACCCCCATCGCTTTGGCAATTTGCTTGCGATAAGTTGGGTTTTTCACTAATTCTACCAAAGGAATCGGTATCTTAATTTTATTTAATTCATTTTCGAAATTGTAAGATGTATTAGTCTTGTCCGTTTCTTTGGTTAAGACTTCTGGGCTTTCTCTTACCAACTTATTCGTCTGAATCGCTTTATCACTCGTGATCTTAGTTGAAGTTGTGATTTCGTTTCTAGGTTTTGTCCCTTCTGTTTGGGTTTCAGCCCTTTTCACCTGAGATTGTTGAATATTTGTTACCTTGTTCTTATCGTTTGGTAATGATAGCACTGTCTTTTCCAAAAGGGGTTCATGAGATTGACCTCTTGGTAGGATTTTATTAGGTTGGTCAGTTGAGGTAGGCTTATTTTTTGATCTCAGATTGTATCTGGGTTGAAAATCAGCCGTTATCATTTCTGTTTCTGATTGAGATATACAGAGGTTAGTATGATCACCTTCTTGTCGTTCTTTGTTAAACGGTTGAGGAGTATTTAAGGATTTCTCATAGTCTTTCTTAGTGAGAAATGACTGTGAACACTCATCGGTGAAACACGCAACTTCATCTCCCGAATCTCCGAAATCTTGGAGGTCATTTGCTCCCATAAAATTTTCATTTTTTAGTGGAGCTTGTATTTTTTGATCTTCATTTTTTATTTGTCTCTGTTGATTTTGGGGATTTGGGTTTCTCCTGAAGTCCCTTTTGTTAAAAGAATCATTTTTAGCTTGATCTAACTCCATCCTCGAGATCTTGTTAGATAAATCTTTAATTACCCCGGCCATATCATCCACTCTATCGTCTGTGTATCTATTCGGCCCGGAAGGACCCGCCGTTTCCTTATAGTGTCTATTATCATGGTTGACTGTTTCTATTTTTGCCTTCATCTTACCTGAAGCCATCATATTGGATTCTATATTGACCGCATCATCTTGCATTCTAGTCAGGGTGGGTCCTCTTCTTTCTCGCAAAAGTAACGCGAAATCGGGTTCGAAGGCTCCCGCAAAAGTTACTTTGGCTGAGGGCTCAGAAGGTTTAACGGCTGCTGGAATTTTATTATAAAGTTTGTTAAACCTTAGAATGAATTCCATAACAGTTTGTGAGTTCTTTTTCTTCAAGGATCCAAATTCGGTGAGGTAATACAAGTGATCCTTTCGTTCTCCCCATTGTCTAAGGAAAGCATCTTCCAATTCATTATACGTTCGAATCGAAGCTGCGGGAAGGATCCTAAACCAAGTTCGGACCTGCCCTTCGAAGGTTTGGACAAGTAATCTCGAATAGACATCTTCGTGCACAATACCGCAAATGTCCGCGAATTGGTCAAAGAAGTTGATGTGCTCGGCTGCGGTTAGCTCCCCTTCCCCAGTAAATTTAGGAAGGTTTTTGATGTAATTGTCGGGTAAGTCGTGGAGAGGAACGGGTAAAACCAGGGGAGCGTATCTTGCGGCTACTTTGGCAAATACTCCCAGAGGGGTAACATTTGGTCCTCCACCTCCTGCTCCGACACCAGCCATTGATTTAGGAGTAGGGAATGGGGGTATAACACAAACCTTCGAATCAGGTGAAACTGGGCGGTTCTGCCAAGGGAAGGTTGATGTGTCAAAAGACGACGATCTCCCCAAAGGAGCTTTACCCTTGTTTATAGATTGGAAAGTCTGATGTAGTTCACTCCTTAATTCAGAGTAGTTTGCTTCTGGATCACTAGTATCAGATAGAGGACTACCGAAAGAAGGAGGTTCCAAAGCGGATTTAGTCTTTAGAAGCGGATTTTTGGGTTTATTAACCGAAGCGGTTGTCTGAAGTGAGCCTCTTGCTCTTAAGATTCTTTCAGGATTTTTAACGAGCGTAATTAGTTTATCATCCGGGTTCTGTCTTGTGTGTCTTCTACCAGACGCCAGTTTGTGTTTTAGTGGAGTCGCCAAGTGAAAGATTTAAAACAAGCCTTATAATTGTGTGCACTTTGTGTTCACTATCAAAGAGAAACACTAATAACGAAATTGTTTGTCGTTTTCCCAGGGAAAACATTTCGTAACTTCGCTCCCCGGCAACGGCACCAGAAAGATGTTGTTCCTGAGTCTGTACTAAGGCTTAAGCACAGTGTCAAGGCATCCGAAAAAAAAAGGTAAAGATGTATACAATAATAAAGTCTCATTCGGTATAGGAAACTAAGGGAGATTTCTACATTCTCTACGTCTAGCTTCCAACTATTCCTGGATTGCGATGTATCGTTCAATGGCCGCCCATGAACGTTCTAATTCTTCCCGGGTATTAGCAGTTCTAAGGGTCGTGCTAAAAATATTTAATGATATATTGGTTTGATCTAATATCCCGAGTTGAATATTGGGTTGAATTACCGGGGGTACAGTCATTTAGGAACAGTAGGGATATGGAAACGATTTAACAAGAGATTTTAATGGCTGGTTCGATTCGGTCGAAAATAAGAGAAATCTTCGTATGAAAGATGAAATGGGACTACGAACAAAAGGCCCTTTCCCGTAACTGTATGATTTTCGTAAAAGATATGAAATGAGAGAAGAACATCCAATACTAGTAACATAAAATCCTTATCAATAAAAACTCACATATATATGGAAAGAGAAATTGACATGAGCATAATTGACATGGTGCAAGTGAACACAAAATCCTGCAACTATAACTTGGTCTTACACCTGCTGATAGCCGGTGTAGAGGAAAGGCAAGAGGCAATTACCATGATATGAACTTACTTCACTATAGTAGTAGTCGTACTAAATTACAGTGATGCACGTCAGTTATGTAGAGCAAAATGAAAAGAAACAAAGAACATAACAAAACAAACTAATTATGTAAAGCAAAATGAAAAGAAACAAAGAACATGACAAAACAAACTTGAAATATAGTCGGCACATGATCGGGAATCTTGAATTCGCTTTGTATTAACTTCCTTCATGAGAGAATTCTATTACAATGAATACCAAAAAGTCCAGCCATTGTGTCTTCTTCTTCTATTCTATTTATACAAAAAGGTGCCAGGTGCTTTCTTTACATGAGTTGGCCCCTATGATACACTTGTCCGTAAAATTGGACACAAGCTGCGGTGGTTCCATTTGGCAGCTGTTAGGAGTCAAGCCACTCCATCTCTTCAACCCCATTTTCAAGGCGCACCAGGTGCTTGTCTCTGCATAGAATCGATGCATACCCTACACTTGTCCAAGAATTGGGATATGAGCTGTGATGGTTCTGCCTGACAACTGGCTTCAGCAAAATAGCAGTCTCGGGTTAACTGCAGAAGTTGATTTCCTATATATGTATCAATTATATCAATGTTGCCGAACTGTGTGCTGGGTTGAATTAGATGCTCATCAATTTGAGCCATCCCTGCCCTGTCTATTTTAGATATCTCCACCAAATCTCTCTCGTTTTTCTCTTTTATGACAATGGAGATCCGCTCCATATCTATTTGTCTTAGTGCTTCTGTATCTCCTCCATTTTCCATCCCTAGTAGTTCGACATTTATGTTTTTGAAGGTTTATTCAAGTGAATTTATTACTTTTTGTGCCTGTTCTCTGCTCAAAGCAATATCATGCTCCCAATTCTTTAATAAAATATTGCCTCTTGTCTGTTCGGCAATGGAGAGCCCGGGGGTTCCTGTTGAAAACCTGTTATTAGTAGCTATCACTGCTTCTTGGAAGATAATTCGAGCAGCCTCTGCATTTCTTTTCTTGACAATCAGATTCTCGGAAATTTGATTCATTAATAAGCAATCGTTTCGAAACTCCCCAATCTTGTTTAGTAGGCACTGTTGAGCAGAAGAGACCTTGCTTCGAATGTCGATTGCTTGAGATTTGATCATCTCGATGTCGATCACCTGGCTCTCTGCAACCTCTACTTTAGCCTGTAATTGCATGATTGTATCCCTCTGGTGGTCGGACTGCACCCGACCATCTCGGATAATTGAATTCGCCTGTTCGAGCTTGGTCTTGAGGATCTCAATTTCTTTCCTATAAGCTATTTGGGCCAGCTCTATTGCTCCACTTGCTTGACTTTTAGCATCTTCGGCAGCTGAGGCTATTCGAGCTTCAAGAGTCTTGATTAACCGATTCTTTGCTTTAAGCTGATTCTTTAATGCTGCGACTGATACTTGATTCGCCGTTGCGTACGCTCCCAGCGTTCCCGCAATCTCTGTGGAAAACTCATCTTTTCTTTTGTTCTTCCCATCAGTTATCACTTTGTACCTTTTGACACTAGACCCTCCCTCCTGATAAAACTCTTGCTTCACCACGACTTTCCTCTTTTTGTCAAAAAAGAATTCGTTGGGAGGCAGTTCTTCTGCCTTTATAGGTTTCAATTCTTCGCCGAATATCCAACCTTCGCTAACACCTGCTTGTGATGATTGCAGAGGTGTGATAGAGGTGATGGGCTGCCCGATTTGTTTCGCAGCTTCCCCCGGTGTGCCGAGCGGATTTTGCTGTTTCGGGGGGTCGGGAGTCTTCGCTCCTGCCTCTGGATTCTGAACTTCGGGTGGACCTGTATCTCTTATTTTCTCCTCTGGGTTCTGCTCCTTAGGAGGATCAGTAGCCTCTTTTTCTGTTTCGGGATCTTCCTCCTGTCCAGGACTCTTCTCTTTGTCAGGTTTTTTCTCCTGTTCTCCTTCCTGACGCTTCTCGGGGTTAGAGGTTTGCCCCTCAGAACCTTTGGCTTCCTTATCTTTATCCTTAGGGAGTCCCAAACCCCCCAGCACCACGGGGAGACATCGCCTCCTGTTCGCTTGGAATCTTAAGACAACATCCCTTTCTTCGGCCGGTAGGGATTTGATTCGGAATTGTACCTCCGGATAGGATTGGGCCCCTCGGAAAATATCATCCGAGGGTGAGTCTTCGTGCTCGAACTTTTTTAAACCGCAATTTCCTAAATGAGCACTTACGATCCTCTCTGGATCATGCCTTTTATATTCGATGTAGGCCAAATTCAAGCCTTCTAAGGCTGCAGCCTCAGCCTTCACATGCCCAAAATCTAACAAGGAAAAAGAATTAAGCCGGATAGGAAAANCTGTTGCCCTTTTGGTTGGAATCGCTTCCACCCATTTGGTAAAATAATCTGTGGCCGTTAAGATCCACTTATGCTGGGCACTGGAATGAGGATTAATTTCTCCTATGAAGTCTAATCCCCATTGTTGAAATGGGGCTTCGGTTTTGACTAGAACGAGTGGTAATGCAGGGAGTTTTTGCTTACCAGCAAAAATTTGACATGCATAGCAGGCACGTACTGTAGCATTAACATCTGGGAATAGTTTCGGCCAATAGTATCCAGCCCTCAAGATATTATAAGCCGTGGCTCTCCACGCATGATGCCCTCCACAGATTCCTTCATGAAATTCCTCCATGACCCGCGGAGTTTCCGATTCAACCAAACAGACTAGCAAAAATCCGAGTGGATCTTTCCAGTACAGTTGATTTTCTGAGATGCAATACTTAACAGCATGGAGTTTTAAAGTCCTGCATTTGGCCGGTGTCAGTTGATCTGGGCATTTCAGGTTTAGCAAGTAGAAAACTATATCTTTATACCAGTCTGACGACATGAATTTTTCTTCGACCTTGTTTGGATATGACTGGTCGTTTGGTTCTTGCAACTGTGCGCCTTCTTCTTCTCCTTGCAAGCAATTGATGTCAAGGGATCTAAGGTTCGACTCAGCCAAGAGTTTGGCCAGACCCTTTCCCTTTACCAATTTAGTTGGCTTGATTTCCAGATCAAATTCTTGTATCTTAGCGAGCCAGCGTCCTCGTTTTCCATCACTGTCGGGATGTACCAATATATCCTTCACAGCACTGGTTGGTACGTATGCAATGATTTTTGAATGTAGAACGTAAGTTCTGAATTCTTTTAGCGCTTTCACCACTGCGTATGCCTATTTTTCTATTATGTTATATTTTAGTTCGACGTCCCTGAGGCTCTTGCTAAAAAATGCGATCGGGCGTTCAAAGCCTCCATCATCTTTTTGCAGCAATACCGCGGCGATAGTATGTTCGGAGGTGAATGAGAAGATGAGAAAATCTCTCAAATAATCAGGGCTTGTTAACACAGGCGCCTCGCTAATGAACTTTTTGATACGTTTGAACGACGCTTTGGCTTCAGTCGTCCAATTTATTCTACTATCTTTCTTCAGCATTGCTGTGATTAATTTGACGATCTCAGCGAAGTTTGGTATAAACCTTCGCAAAAAATTAATTGTTCCTAAGAAAGATTGAATTTCTTTTATGTTTCTAGGAATCCTGATAGTTTGTATTGCTTCGACTCTTTTAGGATCAATCTTGATCCCATTTTTAAACACGATATGCCCCAGAAGCTTACCTTCCTGCATAGCGAAATGTGATTTTTTTGGATTCAAAGATAACCCATATCTGCGGCATTTTTCGAAATTTTGTTTTAAATGGATCAAATGTTCTTCGTCGGTTTTGGAAAAAACCGTCAAATCGTCAAGATAGATTACTACGAATTTATCTCTTTCCCCAACGAAAGTGATATCCATAGCGCGCTAGAAGGTAGCCCCCGCATTCATTAAACCAAAAGGCATTTTATCATACATGAATGTCCCCCATGGCGTGGTGAAAGCGGTTTTTTCTCTATCTCGCTCATTCATGGCGATATGGTTGTACCCAGAAAACCCATCTATCATAGACATCCGATTTGCCCCAACTACCTTTTCTAGGACATGGTCCATTTTAGGAAGTGGATAATTGTCCTTAAGAGAGGACCTATTCAAGTTCCAGAAATCTACACACAGTCTAATTTCTCCGTTCTTTTTTCTAACCGGGACCAAATTTGCTATCCAATCTGAGTATCTCAGAGGTATGATTATTTTTGCATCTAAAAGCTTCTTAACCTCCTTTTCGATAACAGGCAACAAAATGGGGTTAAACTGCCTGAGCTTCTGCCTAAAAGGTTTAACTCCAGGATTCAAAGGTATCTTGTGCTCAATTATGGAAGTATCATATGTTCGGGCTCATTATAGGACCAGGCGAAAACGTCTTTATACTGTTTGAGTAAATATTTATACTGGTCTTTTATCTTAGGGGGCAGAAATTTAGATATCTTTACCACTCTGGAATCTTTCTCAGTTCCTATGTTGCAATCCTCTACTTCCTCCGGTTGAGGCTGCAAAGTAGACTTCACAGGTACGTCGTTCCGATCGAAAAGTCTTTCCAAAGGAATTAAACCCTTTGGGATTTGGTTATTTTTGAGGACCAACATGCGGTGATCTGCTATTCTTTCTTGGAAGGTTTCAGAATTTTCGCCTTCTTGCATAATCCACCTTGGATCATTTTGGTTTTCTTGGTCTGGATGGGTCTCGGAAAACTCACCTATTGCTATAAGAAATTTTTGAATTTGCTCGTCATCTTCAAAAACCTTCCAGTGTCGGATATTGTCAGGTATAGAGGGTTTATATCTGATTTCAATATGATACTTTAGTTTAACATTTGTGGGAGGAGAAAAGGTTGAGGCTGCCTTAGCCAATGCGTCAGCATGTAGATTTTCTGCGCGAGGAATGAAATTGATTTTTATAGATGAGAAAAAATTGTCCATCAAATCCCAAACACAATTTCTGTATGTTCTCAGTCTGGGATGCTTGGCTTGATATTGTCGGTTTACTTGTCTTACTATTAATTCAGCATCACCGTAAACCTCCAAGTTTTTTATGTTTAATTTCTTGGTAGCCTCTAAACCTAGGATTAACGCTTCATACTCGCATACGTTGTTGGTGTAATCTATATCCCACTGTAAGCGATATGAGAAAGGGACAGTAAACTTACCCTCAGGTGCTATCAAAAGTATGCCAGCACCAACTCCTTCAGAAGATGAAGCGCCATCGAAGTACATCTTCCAGAGACCGTTTTTACATAGTTCTTCATTCAAAGGGCCAAGCTCTTCTTGGCTCATATCAGGTTCTTCTGGATTTCCATTCAAACCATCATCGAAAGATAATATGCAATTTCCCAGATCTTGGTCCACGACATAAATGGGAAAGTTATTTGGATTATGGGGATCGCTGACAATATATGCCAATCTTGTTTCTCTATATAGTCGGGTAAACTGGCCACCGAATACAGGAATCGTGGCATATGACATGTCCAATTGTAGAGAACCTCCCAACTTGGCTCCCCATGATCTGGATAGCAACATACCATATTTGGGGGGAATATCAGCAATAACCACATCCATCAAGACACTCTTGACTGGGACCTGAGCCAGAGTAACAACCAGATCTTTTATCATTCCCATACATTTAACCTTTCTTGAATCGAAAGAGTATAGATCTCCATAGGGTCTAGTGATCTGGAGGCCCAGCCTCTCCATTATTATTTTAGGCATAACATTATGTGAAGCCCCGGAGTCTAACATGCAATTATGTAGTAGTTGGTCATGTATAGTCAGGGTGATATAGAAAGGAGCGACGTTGTCTTTGGATCCCTCAAAATGGGGACCAAAGGTGATGTTAGGTCTGTCATCTTCTAGGTTGATAACATCAGAGTGACTTTCGGGCTCATAAACCCCCATCGCTTTGGCAATTTGCTTGCGATAAGTTGGGTTTTTCACTAATTCTACCAAAGGAATCGGTATCTTAATTTTATTTAATTCATTTTCGAAATTGTAAGATGTATTAGTCTTGTCCGTTTCTTTGGTTAAGACTTCTGGGCTTTCTCTTACCAACTTATTCGTCTGAATCGCTTTATCACTCGTGATCTTAGTTGAAGTTGTGATTTCGTTTCTAGGTTTTGTCCCTTCTGTTTGGGTTTCAGCCCTTTTCACCTGAGATTGTTGAATATTTGTTACCTTGTTCTTATCGTTTGGTAATGATAGCACTGTCTTTTCCAAAAGGGGTTCATGAGATTGACCTCTTGGTAGGATTTTATTAGGTTGGTCAGTTGAGGTAGGCTTATTTTTTGATCTCAGATTGTATCTGGGTTGAAAATCAGCCGTTATCATTTCTGTTTCTGATTGAGATATACAGAGGTTAGTATGATCACCTTCTTGTCGTTCTTTGTTAAACGGTTGAGGAGTATTTAAGGATTTCTCATAGTCTTTCTTAGTGAGAAATGACTGTGAACACTCATCGGTGAAACACGCAACTTCATCTCCCGAATCTCCGAAATCTTGGAGGTCATTTGCTCCCATAAAATTTTCATTTTTTAGTGGAGCTTGTATTTTTTGATCTTCATTTTTTATTTGTCTCTGTTGATTTTGGGGATTTGGGTTTCTCCTGAAGTCCCTTTTGTTAAAAGAATCATTTTTAGCTTGATCTAACTCCATCCTCGAGATCTTGTTAGATAAATCTTTAATTACCCCGGCCATATCATCCACTCTATCGTCTGTGTATCTATTCGGCCCGGAAGGACCCGCCGTTTCCTTATAGTGTCTATTATCATGGTTGACTGTTTCTATTTTTGCCTTCATCTTACCTGAAGCCATCATATTGGATTCTATATTGACCGCATCATCTTGCATTCTAGTCAGGGTGGGTCCTCTTCTTTCTCGCAAAAGTAACGCGAAATCGGGTTCGAAGGCTCCCGCAAAAGTTACTTTGGCTGAGGGCTCAGAAGGTTTAACGGCTGCTGGAATTTTATTATAAAGTTTGTTAAACCTTAGAATGAATTCCATAACAGTTTGTGAGTTCTTTTTCTTCAAGGATCCAAATTCGGTGAGGTAATACAAGTGATCCTTTCGTTCTCCCCATTGTCTAAGGAAAGCATCTTCCAATTCATTATACGTTCGAATCGAAGCTGCGGGAAGGATCCTAAACCAAGTTCGGACCTGCCCTTCGAAGGTTTGGACAAGTAATCTCGAATAGACATCTTCGTGCACAATACCGCAAATGTCCGCGAATTGGTCAAAGAAGTTGATGTGCTCGGCTGCGGTTAGCTCCCCTTCCCCAGTAAATTTAGGAAGGTTTTTGATGTAATTGTCGGGTAAGTCGTGGAGAGGAACGGGTAAAACCAGGGGAGCGTATCTTGCGGCTACTTTGGCAAATACTCCCAGAGGGGTAACATTTGGTCCTCCACCTCCTGCTCCGACACCAGCCATTGATTTAGGAGTAGGGAATGGGGGTATAACACAAACCTTCGAATCAGGTGAAACTGGGCGGTTCTGCCAAGGGAAGGTTGATGTGTCAAAAGACGACGATCTCCCCAAAGGAGCTTTACCCTTGTTTATAGATTGGAAAGTCTGATGTAGTTCACTCCTTAATTCAGAGTAGTTTGCTTCTGGATCACTAGTATCAGATAGAGGACTACCGAAAGAAGGAGGTTCCAAAGCGGATTTAGTCTTTAGAAGCGGATTTTTGGGTTTATTAACCGAAGCGGTTGTCTGAAGTGAGCCTCTTGCTCTTAAGATTCTTTCAGGATTTTTAACGAGCGTAATTAGTTTATCATCCGGGTTCTGTCTTGTGTGTCTTCTACCAGACGCCAGTTTGTGTTTTAGTGGAGTCGCCAAGTGAAAGATTTAAAACAAGCCTTATAATTGTGTGCACTTTGTGTTCACTATCAAAGAGAAACACTAATAACGAAATTGTTTGTCGTTTTCCCAGGGAAAACATTTCGTAACTTCGCTCCCCGGCAACGGCACCAGAAAGATGTTGTTCCTGAGTCTGTACTAAGGCTTAAGCACAGTGTCAAGGCATCCGAAAAAAAAAGGTAAAGATGTATACAATAATAAAGTCTCATTCGGTATAGGAAACTAAGGGAGATTTCTACATTCTCTACGTCTAGCTTCCAACTATTCCTGGATTGCGATGTATCGTTCAATGGCCGCCCATGAACGTTCTAATTCTTCCCGGGTATTAGCAGTTCTAAGGGTCGTGCTAAAAATATTTAATGATATATTGGTTTGATCTAATATCCCGAGTTGAATATTGGGTTGAATTACCGGGGGTACAGTCATTTAGGAACAGTAGGGATATGGAAACGATTTAACAAGAGATTTTAATGGCTGGTTCGATTCGGTCGAAAATAAGAGAAATCTTCGTATGAAAGATGAAATGGGACTACGAACAAAAGGCCCTTTCCCGTAACTGTATGATTTTCGTAAAAGATATGAAATGAGAGAAGAACATCCAATACTAGTAACATAAAATCCTTATCAATAAAAACTCACATATATATGGAAAGAGAAATTGACATGAGCATAATTGACATGGTGCAAGTGAACACAAAATCCTGCAACTATAACTTGGTCTTACACCTGCTGATAGCCGGTGTAGAGGAAAGGCAAGAGGCAATTACCATGATATGAACTTACTTCACTATAGTAGTAGTCGTACTAAATTACAGTGATGCACGTCAGTTATGTAGAGCAAAATGAAAAGAAACAAAGAACATAACAAAACAAACTAATTATGTAAAGCAAAATGAAAAGAAACAAAGAACATGACAAAACAAACTTGAAATATAGTCGGCACATGATCGGGAATCTTGAATTCGCTTTGTATTAACTTCCTTCATGAGAGAATTCTATTACAATGAATACCAAAAAGTCCAGCCATTGTGTCTTCTTCTTCTATTCTATTTATACAAAAAGGTGCCAGGTGCTTTCTTTACATGAGTTGGCCCCTATGATACACTTGTCCGTAAAATTGGACACAAGCTGCGGTGGTTCC
>JZKD02S0709843.1:0-15140 GCA_000966675.3 Picea glauca | reverse complement strand
CACACATACATATATAAGTAGAAATGCAGGGCAGTGACTGTTTATGGTGGTTCTTCCTTCATATCTATCCACACCGAGATACCAAACGCTGAAATATTTTTGATGGCCATTTGCTCTGGATGCAGCAGCTCCTTAGTGAGATAATCGTACTTCATGGAGAGATCTATTGCACGCTTGATGCATTGTCCTTTGAAGTATCGTGTAACTTCAGAATGTGAACTAACTTCCACTTCACCTTCCTTCATCCTTACATCTTTTACCCACTTTAATAAAAAGATTTATAACTTCACTTTATACACATGCATTTACTTTATCCACATGGAATAAGCCATGACCCAATAAAAAATATATATAAACAATATATATATTTTACCACACTTTACCACTTAAACTCATTACCTCATTTATGCAATTCCGATTTGCCTTCACTCCACGCATGTGAATTTTACTCACACTTCAAAACTCCACTCATGCATGCAAACTACCTCCACGCTCACGCATGCAAATCCGAAATTAAACTCACGCARCAAAGTCCATGCATGCAAACTACCTCCACGCTCACGCATGCAAATCCGAAATTAAACTCACGCAGCAAAGTCCATGCATGCAAGAATACTCACCAGGTCCACTCAAAGGCAAATACGCAGCAGAGACTATACCCTTCACGCGGGCCCGATCAGAACAAACGATAGCAGTTGCTCTCTCTGCAAATAATTAACTCTCCACACATAGCTCCACGCAGCAACTCAACAATGGTTAACCCCAGCGACGACAATCAACTACAGCCTCAAATGGTATGCGATGACACACGGTGGCACAGCATCAACGACATTCAACGGCAACGGAAAGAGTGACCTGCTCTGCGATCTCCTAGCTCTCACGCTTAGACTGCTCACTCACTCTTGCACACAACGTTCAACCTCATGGTAGCATTACTCCCGCTCTGATACCAAAATAAAGATTGGAAGAATTAATTCACACAACATAAAACGTTTTCATTGCTTAACAAACAAATGGAGGTTATATATATAGCATGCAGATCACTGACTTAAGTGGATCTGATTAGCTAAAAATAGTAAACCTAGAAACTCACAGTTACAACAGTAATAGTTATCTCTTACTAAAGTAAGCTTTATTCTAACATTATGATCCAGTGATTGAGAAAAATCTTACTAACAGAGATTAGAAACCATTGTTGAAATGAGCGGCAATGTATGATAATGGTACAGATTGAGCATGAAATGATAGCCAACACAAAGCAGAGCACTGGGCACTTGGACTGGGATCACTATAAGCAGATGACATTTACACAACATGTAAGTTTAAAATAAAATAGACACATTGCTATTTTGATTTTTCATAACTTGCAGTGTCGATGAGAAACAAATTCAATGGACAGCGTGTGGCATTTTAATGTGTATAATGTCGTAGTATGTTAAACCGAGTTGAAATAAGTTTTAGTCCAAAAATCACTTGAAAAGACAGATAAATTTCATTCTTGGTATTAAAAAGTAAGTACTAGAGTTGATAAGATGGTGGTTTTCTTCATTCTTTTATTATTATAGTTAATTGTATCAACTAGATTCTTAATGAGAGTTCATTTACTGATTAGTGTTATTTATGCAATATATGAAAAAAAAATTGAATTATGATTGGCTGATAAATATCTGATTATGAGAGTTCATCTCTGCTTATTGCAACTCATCATAGTGATAATGGCAGTCATGGTAAATATTTCAGTCTCCTTTATCTCATGACATGGGTTGGGTTGGGTTGGACAGTCATGGTAAATATTCCAGTCTCCTTTATCTCCTTTATTTCAGTCGAGCTTGGGTTGGGTTGGACACTTATGACATGTGAATGCCATTTTGACCGCAGCTCATCATAGTGATAATGTCAGTCATGGTAAATAGGAGGCTGGAGCTCGATGCTTTTTCTTTTGGAAATTGAAAGGCAGTAGTGAAAAACAAGCGAACACGAAGGTAACATACACCAACCTACTTTTTACATATGCATAACATTGGCGAAAGCATGCTTGTCTGTCAAGGTTGATGCTTCAAGCCGAAGTTAACACCATCATACCTGTTGAGGAGCTGATATTTCCAACAGGGAGAGGCTTTAGATTACTTAACAGTCTATTGCCTACCCCAACAAAAAGGTAGCAAAAAAACTTGAGGAGCTGAGATTTCCAACATGGAGAAGCATTAGATTACCTAACAGTCTATTGCCTGCCTCAGTAGCAAAAAAACTCAGAACTCGATGTAAAAGAAACACTTTCAAATAAAATATGACTACATATAGTTCTTAGAAATGGTTAGCGTTAACCGGGTTGTATCTACACTGGATGGTCCCCCGCTACTGAAAAAAGCTCAGTGCATATAGTTTCTTCCATATGTCAACATATACGGTTAACAGTTTAAAATGTTGTCCACTATTGAGTTTCTGGAATCGTTTTGAGTTGTTGCATGATGGCCCTATTCTCAAGAGTTCAGATTTATATATATCATAAAAAAGATCTTAATATACAAGGGAGCTAGTCCAACATGACTGTTGCACCTTCTTATTATCCAGTTGTGGATACATCTGCTTCCATTTCTCACATAAAGTTGTTCACTCAATAAACATGTAACATGCTTATCAGCAGGGACATGGCCACTGCAGTGACACTTGTTAATATATGTTAATATAAGAAACTTTTTGAAATCTAAGTAACAAGAGAAATTTCTAAAAATCTCTTAGACAAAATGAGCTCCCAAGATATTCTAACTATCGAATCTTGAAATTGATCCATCGTGCCAAAAGCAAAGCTAGTATTTCATAACTAATAAAGAATCTAAGTCACAATTCAATGCGATGAGGAAGGAGGGACAACTTTGTAACTAAGTGGCATGCCCCTTCTCCCATTTGCATGACATGTTGATTACCACTTACCTTCAACATTACCAATGAAACTAAGGAAGCATGTTATTAGATGATAAATGTTAATGCTAGAAGAATAAGCCAAAGTATTCACCTCCTTGCACACTTTGAAAGAATTAAGCATGTTGCTGCGATGAAATATGGAGGATATAATGTTGATGAATATGATTTGCTTCCAAAGAAGATTGCCACCCATTTCAAATCCACCCAAAAGAGAATGTCAATCCAACTAGAAGAGAAGACTCTAGTTTTGGGTGATATGTGAGATATTTTATGGTATGAAGTTTCAAATTATCTAAAGAGCATTGTTGAAGTTTGAGAAAAGTCAAATCAACCTATGTTTAATTATGTGTTTGGTTCAATTGCTTAATGATAGGTCCTAAAATAGTGACTCATAACCATGGTAATTTCAAGCTATGGTACTAGTACTTGTTGATGAATGGGGAGGCATTGACCTCTTTTTATCATATGGGGAAAAGAGTAAATGATGAGGGGGATCATTATGGGGATCAAAGAGCACCCTCCTTCGTTTTTATAGAGGTGGTACTCCTTTGTGTAAAGGATAATCGCTTATCAAATGAATTTAGAAGATACTAGCTAGCAAATTTCCACAAAAGCTTCAACTCGGATAAACTAACAATGTTCATGTAATAATAGATAATCTCTAAAGCATTTATTTCTTCCTGGAAATATACCAAAGAGTTTCAACCACTTACAAAATTGTGAATAAATATGGTGTACATAAATCTAGACTGCTCTAACATAATAAGTTTTTCCTCCTCAATATAATGGAAGCAACCAAAAACAGACATGGTTTTGCTAGCAGAAGGCAAACACAAAAATTGTAGCAAGTTTTGCAAAGAACTTTGCAAGAATATTTCATTATCGCTCAAAAGGGTTTGAAGAAGATTATATATTCTAGATTCCACAACATTGATCAACATAAAACTATAAAAATAATATGAATCTTGGATAGTTCTCTACAGAGCTTTTTCAAAATAAGAAATCTCATATATGAATTGTTTAGAGTGTCAGAAGCAATAGTGCTTGCAAAAATCTATGTAAAGTTTCTATGATGATATATAAACAAAAATGGAATGTGTCCATTCATGCAAGTTGGGATGGGGCTCTAGTGGACCTAGAATTATAGGGAAATCCTAGATTTAGAAATAGAGGAGTGCTAGTTAGCGAAAAATTTTCACGGTTACAACACATATGAAACTCACATGTAAAAGAACATAACCATAAGAAAATTGAGGAAAGGAAAATTTTGAATGGGTCTTTCCTCTAAAATTTTGGAGAAAAAAAGTGTCTTATTTTGTGAACATATTTCACACTCCAAAAAATCATTTTATGATGCCTTCAATTGAACCACATCTTAACCCACTAACCTAACTGCCCTAGTTGTTTTTTTAATTATTATTTCATGATGATGTAGAGATGGTTCTCACTACTTGATCCACCCAAGTTTTAATATAATCCTGAAGTGGTTCCATTGTAATCTCCTCCTTCACCTTTAGTGCTAGCAACTCATCTTGAATACCAAGTAGTATGACATACTTATCTCTACATAATAAGTAACTACTTTCCACATTGCAACCAAACAAAATACGTTAGCCATTTCTTTACCTCCACTTCATAAAAGGTGGATAAGACTATCATATTCTACACCGAAAGAAACTTTATTGTCAACTAAAATAGATTGGAATTCCTCCTATGCAATTGACTTATCATCTTGAATGAGGATAGGGCCCTCTATTTTCCTCTGTTCCAGACCTTCACAAGCCATGATCAATGGTTGAATTGTTTCAAATCTTCTATCTCAGCCCATTTGTATATTAAAGAGCTTAGTATCCAAAGGGAGATTGTCCCTTTGTCTCGGGTGAGGACTTACAATTCTCACCTTTGTGATAAAAGTATTTGCATAAGTTCCACAAATGCCTCATCCTTCTTCATTTTTTTTTTACTAACRTCTCCTTGATCAAGAATCCATTTGGAAAGGATAGGGGCATCATTCATAACTTCTCAAAGTGTATATGTGTTGAACCTACACAGAATAGATCTAGCTAGAAAATACTACACACAGTTGCAGAGAGAAATTGAGAAAGAAGAAGGAGAGAAAGAATAGAAGAATTCTCATTAACCGTAATGAATAATGAATAATTTACACATGATATACTCTGTATAAATCAATGAATGCGCACGGGAGGAGAACCAATGCACCATAGTCGTGGTCTAGAGTGATATGGACACACACTAGCAGTTATGGGAGTGAACTTCCACCTAGTCTAGTCTCTTAGGTAGTTACGGGAGTGAACTGCCACCTAGCTGAGTTAGCTAGTCAACTAGYCTTCAGTTAACTGACTAAAACAGAGTGTAGTGAGGAGTAGATCAAGGAATCAAGGGTAATGCGCCAGTCTAGTGATGATCCCAAGGCAAGTGCRCATTAGCATGGTGATGATCCCAATGTTGCATGGTGGCAAAACCAATGCAGCATCTAGACTCAACTCAACCAGTCAAACTGAATTGTCAACTGAAAGAGAATATTCTCTAGGTGGAATATTCTCTCCTAAAATATAGGAGATTGGATAATGACTAATTATGACTAATAAACAAGGAAAAAAATTAGGAAAAAGAAATCCTAGTTGTGTGTGAAGTAACTCCAACACCCCCCATGAACATCACTATGGTGAAAATAAAGAATGGGTCCCGACAATGAGGCCATGTTAGGTACCCAAATACAAAATATACACTGAAATAAAGTGAGGAAAGAGGGAAAACCTCATGGGAAAAATCCCCCCTTAAGGTACAATGTATGTAAAAAGAAGAACTACAGTTGCTAGGCAATTGTGTCCTCCACTCCAAGACAACTTCACAAAGAATGTAACTTCTGCTCAGTGAAGGTCTTGGTGAAGATGTATGTCGTTTGTTCTGTTGAAGGATAGAACTGTAGGTCGATGATCCCCTCATGTACTAAGTCTCGGATGTAGTGCATGTGGATCTTGATGTGCTTCGCCCGCTACCTCTGAACTGGATCTTTGCAGAACTTTAGAGTGCTTTGGTTGTTACACTAGATGATGATTGGTTAATGAAATTGACTACCCAACTCAGTGAGAAAATGTTGTAGCCAAATAGCCTGAATGGTTATGTTAACTACCCCTCTGTACTCTGTCTCGGTTGAAGATAGAGCAATGGCAACTTACTTCTTGCTCGACCAACAAATAGGCCTGGAACCAAGACTGAGTGAGTAACCAGATGTGGACTTGCGATCAATGTTATCACCAGCCCAGTCAGAATCAGTAAACCCAATGAGATCTAATGTAGAGTATGTTGCATAATGAATCCAAAAGGTGATGGTGCCCTGTATGTATCGAAGGATATGCTTTGCAACTTTCCAATGTAGCTCATGTTGCTTCTGCATGAACCTAGAAACTGCGCCAACTGCATAGGAGAGGTTTGGTCTAGAGTGTGTGAGATACAACAAGATCCCCACTAGTTGTCTATACAGTGTGTTGTCAACCAGTGGAGTCTCCCCACCATCCTCAAGTTTGACTCCCGATAGGAAAGGAGTCGGAGTAGACTTGCAGTCTGTCATGTGAAATCTCTCAAGGAGATCTCGTGCATACTTGGCCTGAGACAGTTTGATGCATGATGCATCGTGACTGATCTCGAGTCCAAGGAAGAAGTGTAGCGGACCCATGTCCGTCATCAAAAACTTGTCATGTAGAATCCTCTTGACTACAGAAATCGTTGAAGTCGAGCAACCAGTGATCATCAAATCATCAACATACAGAACTAAGAGTAGAAGTGAATCAGTCATCCTGAGCATGTAGACATTCGGGTATGATTTACAACGTACAAAGTTTTGTGACAATAGGTAGGAGTCCATCCACTGCACTCTTGGTCCTGTAGACCCATCTGCATCTGACAATTTTTATCCCAGAAGGACGGGGAACCAGATCCCAAGTCTAGTTCTCGAGGAGGGAGTTGTACTCCTCCTGCATGGCAGATTCCCAAAAGGAATTTCCAGCTTCCTCACCATAAGACTGTGGATCTGAAGAACGAACCAAGAAAATATTCCTGGAGGGAAATGTTTCAGTGGCAGTGAGTGCAACAGGAGGCTCCTCGAAATCAGATCGAGTCCTCCTAGTATCAGTTGGATCACCAATAAGATCCCCTGCATCCTGAAGAGTAGTATGTGGCCCACTTGGGCCTCTGCTCTGGCTTTGCAACTACATATGGATTCTTTGAATCTGCATCTGACTGTACCGACTCTAAATCTGAATCATTTGAATCCTCTGAATCAGAAATTTCGTCGAAAGAAGAGTCGACATGTGCATGCTCATCATCTCGAACAGGTGGAAGAATGAAGGTGTCTGCATGCGATTGTTGAGGTACATGTGAGACACTTTCCTCGAATTGGACACTACTCTCAATGATGAGTCGGTCCAAGGAAAGATAAATAAGCCTATATCCCTTCACACCATCGGGTATCCAACAAAAATACACTCAGTGCTCTGTGGATCAAGTGCCTTCCTCTTTTCAGAGGGAATCCAGGCCCATGCAGGTGAACCGAATATGCGAAAGTGGGTCACTTCCAGTTTGAGGTCGCTCCAAGCCTCGTAGGGGGTCTTATCCTTGACAGATCTATGGGGAGATTTGTTTTGGATGTATGTTTCACAATTAAGTTCTTCGGCCCATAGTCTATGTGATAGTGACTTTGCATGCAACATGCAAGATGCCATCTCCTTTAGAGATCTATTTTTCTGCTCAACAACTTCGTTTTGCTACGGAGTATAGGGAACTGTGTGTTGCAACTGAATCCATGCCTCATGGAAAATATTATGGATCTCATGATTTACATATTCTTCCCCGTTATCAGTTCGGAGGACTATGATCTTTTTTTTGTACTGTGTCTCAACCAGGGCTTTGAAATCTTTGAGGTGTTGAAATACCTCAAATGTTTTCCTGAGAAAGTAAATCCATGTAAAACGTGAGAAACCATCAACAAAAATGAGAACAAACCTCACTTTGTTGATAGATGGATGCGGAAAAGGACCCATAAGGTCATTATGGATCAGATCTAAAGGCATGGAAGCTCTCTGAGACTTTCCTTTGTCGAATTTCTCTTGAGGGTGTTTTCCGAGAACACATCCCTCACATACTCCCTTGGAGAAATGGATGTCTGGTAGACCATCAACCAATATTTGCTTGCTAAGTTGTTTCATGTATCTAAAATTCAAATGTCCAAACCTTTTGTGTCATATCCTACTACTTTCACCAACATGAGTAAGCAGTAAAACATAATCAAGTTCAATGAATTTATAAAAAGTATACAATCTAGATTGATGATTACCTCACTGGTAGCAACCCTGGAGTTGGTTTGCATGTCATAGATGTCCACGGAATTTGGTGTGAATATGAATTTCTTTCTGGTGTCGAAATTCATCATCTGATATGTGGAGAGAAGTTTGATGGAAAGTTTGGGAACGTGCAGCACATTCTCTAAGCTTCCATTGGTGAGTTCAATCCTTCCTTTGTCGGTGACTTCGACAGAAGAGTTGTCCCCCATCAGAATAGGAGGACCTTTGCATGCATCCAATGAAGAATATATTGCTTTTGAGGCAGTCATGTGATGTGATGCTCCTGAATCTACGATCCAAGCATCGGGAGAGGAGTTGATGGCAATCAAGGCATGGCTAGAATTGTCTTTCTTGGGATTCAGATCTTCTGGCTTCTTCCTCTTGGCACCCTCGGGGATGCAATCTCCAAGGTTGTTTTGCTGAAGTATTTGAGACATTAGATCTATTTGTTTTTGCATGCATGTGGATTCTGGATGGAATCCTTTGTGATAGTAGGTGCATTTCTCCCCTTTTCTTCCCTTTCTCTCTTTTTATCCGGAGGCATCAGTGAAGGGTTTTGTGTACCCTTCCTTCTTCGGATGTGCATGAGCTTTCTTTTTGTCTTTATATTTAGATTTCTGATATTGGTCGCTGCCATCTTGCACATTAAGTGCATGAGCCTTTGGGCCTTTTATTTTTCCCATGTTGATGAGCTTGGTTTGCTATTGTGTCAGGGATTCGATAAAGTCCTCAAGAGAAGCCATCTTCCAAGTGGCTCCAGAGGTGAATCTAACATAATGGAATGTGGATACAAATACAGAGAATTCAGTACCAAGTTTGGAGAGAATGGTGAGAACCATTTGTTTCTCCTCCTTAGATTTATCAACCCTGCAAGATTTGAGTTGCGATAGTAAATCCTTGAATTTTGTAAAGAAATATTGGATATTGTCGAAGCTTTTTGGATCCAATGTGAGCAGTTCCACCTCCAGCATGTGTCCCCTCATCTCATATTTTTTTCCAAAGAGCCCTTCCAAGGTAGTCCAGGCTTCATTGGGAGTCTTACAGGAAGATATGTGAAAAAGGAGATTGAGAGAAATAAGACTGCAAATCGTTCTGAGTGCTTCATCCATCCGATTTAAGTACTTGGATTTTTCTAAGTCTGATGTTGGTTTTGTATTTGTATTCAAGGTTAACCTGTACAATCCTCTAGTTCGGAGATGAATCATTATTCTCCTCTTCCATGCAAAGTAGTTGTAAGGTGTAAGAATGAATTCTTTTTGGAAATCCATCTTTCCGATGTCTTCAATCTTTTGTACCTGTAAAAAAAATTGGTGTATATTTTTCTTAGCAGTTCGTCGACTCTGATACCATGTAAATGTGTTGAAACTGCATAGAATATATCTAGCTAGAAAATACTACACACATTTGCAAAGAGAAATTGAGAAAGAAGATGAAGGAGATAAAGAATAGAAGAATTATCATTAACCGTAATGAATAATGAATAATTTACACATGATATACTCTGTATAACTCAATGAATGTGCACTGGAGGAGAACCATGCACCATAGTGGTGGTATAGAGTGATCTGGACACACCAACATTTATGGGAGTGAACTGCCACCTAGTCTAGCCTCTCAAGCAGTTACGGGAGTGAACTGCCAGCTAGCTGAGTTAACTAGTCAACTAGTCTCCAGTTAACTGACTGAAACAGAGTGTAGTGAGGAGTAGATCAAGGAATCAAGGGTAATGCGCCAATCTGGTGATGATCCCAATGCAAGTGCACATTAGCATGGTGATGATCCCAATTTTGCATGGTGACAAAACCAATGCAACATCTAGACTCAACTCAACTAGTCAAACTGGAGTGTCAACTGAAAGAGAATATTCTCCAGGTGGAATATTCTCTCCTAAAATATAGGAGACCGGATAATGACTAATTATGACTAATAAACAAGGAAAAACCTTAAGAAAAATTAATCCTAGGTGTGTGTGAAGTAACTCCAACACAAAGATCTAAAAACAAATTCATTCTCTCTTCTACATTGCTTGAGATAGTGTTCCTTACACCAAACAATAATTATGGAGTTTCTTTGACCCTATTTAAATTTCCCAATGGTTTTCTTGAATTTCTTCAAGCGTCTGAGTAGCGATAGGCTCAACAAATAAAGGTTTATTGTTCCATACTCTTTCCATCTCGACCACTTTATTCCTTATTGTTTTCACTTCTTTTTCATGCTCATCTACTGCATGTTGTAAAATTTTACTAGTGACCATATGCATTCTCAAAGTGTTAGATGCCTTGATACCTTAGGATCAAAACATACATATTTTTCTCAACTATTTTCTGTCCCTTGATCCTCACTTTGGACATCTACAATTTTTTGGTCTTTTGTCATAATTGTAACAATGCGTACAGTGAAAGAAACATCCTCAAAAGTGGGGATATATCACTGCATCATTTCACTCCCTTCTATTCGAACATTATTTACTTGGGCTATAGCATCAAAAACCCATCCAAATCATCCAAAACTTCAATGTTGTCACCATGCTCAATTGGTTCTTCAACATTTCATTTAGATAGTGACTCTTGTTCATTATCAACAATACGTTCATTTTTCGAGGAGAAAAGGTAGCATGTTCTCTCTCTCTCATAGTTTTGTGGGATTATCCCCATCATCTTCATTTCCAATAGCTTCACCAATCTTCTCTTTACTTCTACCCCCATATGAAGTAGAATCAATCCTTTGATTTTCCACCAAAACAGCTCCACTGGAACCTAGCATAGCACCTCCTTAGAACCATCTTTTTGTTTTTGATGGTATTTTCCAATCGCAACCTTATATTCTTCATTTTTCCTAATGTCGATGTCTACAAATGGGAGCACATTCCTGTGATGTTGCTCTATCCCCCACACTCTTCAATAATGATATCTCCATTGTCCCCTTCTCTTTCCTTAAGGACCATAAATTCATAGAATCACTTAGTGTAACCAAAGTAAAACAAATGTGTCCTAAAAAAATGTCATAACCAGGGACTTGTGGACCTATTGTTACATTGATTATCCTCCCTATGTATATTAAAAACAATAGTGCCCTCTCTCGGTTTGAAAGAATTCAAGATTTTGGATTTATATATGAATGGTATAATATCCTTTATAAAATTTCAAGCAAATCGGGAAAGGTACAAACATGACCTACTTGTTCTTAAAAAGAAGAACATTACCCCATTTTGTGTTTTGTCTGGCAATATCCACCAAGAAGAAATGGCCAAATACCAACTTAGGCAAGTAGAGGGCTTTCCCTCAAGATTAAAAACCATACATTAAGAAAAAGTATGAGAACTTCACCATTATGTTGAAAAATGTAGATAATCAGGTCAAAGTGGTAGTGATAAAAACTCAAAGAGAGAAGGAAAAATTACATCTTATCGTACCAAGCCTAAGGAGATTGTTTGATACCAAAAAGGGATTTTTGAAGGTTGAAGACAAGTGAAGATTCCTAAATGAAACATTGAGGTTGCTCCGTGTAGATTTCTTCCAATAGATCACCATGCAGAAAGGCATTATCTACATTGATTTGATGCACTAACCACTAATGAGATGCAATGGGAAAAATAACAAGGCAAATGGGGTTCATCTTGGCCATGGGTGCCAAGGTCTCAGAATAATCAATCCTTTCAACTTGGGAAAAATATTCGGAAACCAAATGAGACTTATGCTTATCAATAGTACAATTTGTTGCATACTTGGTTTGATATATGCACTTACACCAACCATGTTTCTTCCTTTTAAAAGAGGGATTGGATCCCGTGTGTTGTTATACTCTTCTTCCATGGCCTTGTCCCACTTTATAATTCCATTGGCCACCTTGAAACATTGTGTATATGAAAATGTAACCATATGTGCACAACAAGACCCATGATAATTTAATTGGGTGCGATGAGTATCTATAGGATCAACAACACAATAATCTTCCACTTGCCTTGTCTTTTGAACTCGTTTAGGAAGTGTACAAGTGGTAAGTTTGGAGGTTGAAGGAAGAAATAAATCTAATGGATCATCAATCTTATGGTCACTATCATCAGAAGTAGAATTGAAATCAGTTGGAGAGGAAGAAAGGGAATTTGAAGATGCCTAACTAGGAGGAGGATGTTCATCAAATCAAGCACTCCTATTGATAACTAACTTATGTGTGCTAGAATGAATTATTTATAACATTTAACATCTTCTAAGATCCAACAAAGATGCAAATATTGCTATGTTTTTCCATTTCCTTGCAATTATTCCTAGGCATGTGCACTCAAGCATCAGACCCAAACACTTATAAGTTAGCATCCAAATGTTTCCTCCCATTCCAAGCTTCTTAATGTGTCATCTCTTTGATAGTTTTATGATAAGTGCACTCTGAAAATTGTTGGGGCAGTTGCCAACTTCAACCCAAAATTGTGGGGGCAACCCTCTAGAATGGATCATGCAACTAGCCATTTCCTTAAGTGTGAGGTTCTTTGTTTAAGCAACACCACTTTGTTGTGAACTACAAGGAATGATATGTTGAAGTTGTATACACTCTATGGTAGAAAAGTATTCAAACCCATGATTGGCGTACTCACCTCCATTATTTATCTGTAATCACTTAATGATCAAATTTCCATATTATTTTTCAATCAAGACTTTGAACTTAAGAAAACTTGAAAATCCCTAATTCTTATGTTGTAGAAAGTAGAGCCAAGTATGTTTGGAGTAGTCATTGATAAAGGTAAGAAAAAAAATGGGCCCTGTCAAAAGATAATGAAAGAAAGGGCCCAAAATGCATCATCAACAAGTTGAAAACTTTAAAACCTCTCCATGGTTGGCCTTTAACATAATTGTCATATGGATGCTTCCTAACAACACACATTAGACACATGCCATCATAAAATAAAATATATGGTAGACCAATGACCATATTTCTCTCACTTAGTTGTTGAAGACAATGTTAATTTACATGACCATAACACTCATGCCACAATTTACTCATCTCATTAGTTTGAGCAAGTAAAACAATAGAAGGATAATTTGGCACTAAATGTGAAAAATAATATATGCGGACTTTATGACTCACCTTCCCCATCGCAAGAACATGTGATGAATCATCAAGATCTTCAATAATCATGGAATTTGGAGTGAAATCAACTATTTTTTGAATGCCCAAATGAGTAATCTAATAGATAGACAATAGATTGGTTTGAAGTGTTGGAATACTCAATGCGTTAGTGAAAGTTCCCCCTTCATATCAACATAACCTTGCCCCTAAATTGCTAAAGGAATTGAATGACCTGTAAAGATTGTATGGGAGCTATATGAATTAAGGGAGTCAAAAATCCTAAATCGACGGCAATATGATGGGAGGCACTAGAATCTAGAATTCATCTAGGTACATGGGAGGAATAAAAATTGGTAGTTGAAGAAAGACCCTTTGATTTTCCTTTTCCTAAGTTGGAAGAAGGAGAAGGAAGATTGATATGATGCTTTCTCATTACTTCACATAACATGACCATTTTTAACATAGCCATATTTTTGGAAAATTGAGACTCGTGATGGCCCTCTTTGCTACAAAAAGTATATTTCTATGAACACTTTCTTCTTTTGTCATCTTGGTTGGGAGAGGGATGGTAAGAGTTTTGTTGTTTTGCAGTTTGTGCCTTTTTTCCTTAAGTCTCTTGTTATGGTTGAGACTAAAACGTCCTTGGATGAAAAATCTACTATTGCATGGGATTTTCAACTTTTGGAAGCAAAAGCACTCATTTGAATGTGTTTGTATTGGTCCCTAGTAAGGAATGTAACGAGAAGGCATTTAATAAGTTGAACCAATTGCACCTTTAGTGGATTAAAAACTAGAGAGAAAGATCGAGTCTGACTTACCCAACTAAGAGAAAATACTTGGAATGATTTGTTCATCCTCCTTTATAATGTTGTATTACTTCAATTGAGGTTGAAGAGACTTAATTTTTTAGACGAAAACTTGAATTATGTCAAAATCACTAGGGTTCAAACTTATGATCTAAGTTTCAAGTTAATGACCTCAAATTGAGTTAGTTTTTTCCAAATAGAGTTTTTATAGTTTTCCATGCTTCATCAAGAATCTTCAAAATATCAAATTATCGAGATGAAATTAAAAGAAAAAAAAAACTGATGAAATGGTGAGAGAAATGAGAAAGAGTGCTTCATCACATCTATTGTGCCATTTTTCTTGTCCAATGACACAAGGGTGTTCATTTTCATTGATGGTAATGATTCGATAAAGCCCCTTGCTCCTTAAATTCACAATCATTTTATATAAGTATAATAATTGTGAGCAATCAAGATGGACAATTTCTCGGCCATAAACTTGTGTAAAATCATGTGCCTAGAGTTGTTCATGCACACAAAAAAAGTTATGAAAGAATGTGCCTAAAGTTGTGCGTACAAATGCCAAAAATGCCTTAACATATCTTTAGAAGAGATCCCAATTTTTTTTATTAGAGGCACTTTAGACTAGTGCACAAAGAAGCCTCCTCGTCTACTCAAAAAAATTGCTCTCTCCTACAATTGTGTAATAGAGAAACCCAAATTGATGGCAAACTAAATCAATCACCCAATCATTGGTTATTCTTAAATTAGACATCTTGGTATGGCAAGAATTACAAGCTTAATCTTCCTTGCATTAGGGATAATTAGAAATTGGGTTTAATGAAATAAGTTATAGAGTTATGAAAACAACTTGGATATATTGGTGAAATGGTATAGGGGAACTATGAAACCTCCCCAACATATGCAACAACTCCTAAGCCACATATACTTAAAATTCCAAAGGGGACATCTACCTTTTTAGCCAATCTATGGCAGGGCAACATGATCATTT
>JZKD02S0709831.1:223951-238425 GCA_000966675.3 Picea glauca | reverse complement strand
TGGAGGAACAACTCAAGTGAAGAAGAGATAAAGTCCTTCTGGTTTAGGCGCACTAGCAATTACATGATCCTGCGTTGTTCACTTCAACTCGCAGGGTTTAGGTGAGTCCAGGGCACCCTCCACCATGATGAGATCATCTCTAATTAGCACCGATGGCACGATCAATTTGCATTTCAGAAGCTTTGAAGCAATTTACTCAAATTCGTTTCCGCAGTTTGGCCAGAGAAAGGTGCCTTGAATCTTTCAATGCCAATATCCCTATTTTAAAACATCATAACATCTGCTATAGCGAGATTGGAGCCAGGCGCAGTGAGCGAGTGTTTTAGGTTGTTTGCAGCATATTTGCAGACTGTGTGATGTCTACATTTATTTTGTTTATTTGTTCAATTAGAGTTTATTCCATGGTTTTTATGCATTTAAAACTAATAGCTCAAATGATCATTATGTGTTTTTTTTAATGCATTTAAATTCCAAATCTATGGATGGTTATAAGTTTCTTAAAAAAAAAAAAAAAAAATGAAACTGAAAAATGTAAGCAAAATAATTGGTTTTTTATGCTTTTATTTACATATATATTAATTAATGTTTTATTACTATATCAAAACACAAAGCTACTATAAATAAATTTTACTTTTTATTTTTTTTATTCCTATAAAATTTTAAAAAATTCCTAATTCAATTAAAAAAAATTGGCGTTGTTTTTTATTTATTTAGATTTTATATTAAATTTGTTTCAAAAGTTAAAATTAAAGCAATTTATAATTCTAATGAAGTTAAAGAAAGAAATTTGTTAGCAAATGGAGATCTCAAAAAAAATTAAAACAACATTTTTTACATTGTTATTCTTCCTCGAAACATTTATAGACATCCTACTTTTTTATCTTTGAGATCGCGGGAAAGCGATAGGAGAGCATACTCATTTGAAAAACTAATATGTTTTATTCCTTTGAACCTACCTACTCTACTCTAATTAAAAATTAGAGATTTGTTATGTGTAGTCAAACTTCTAATGTAACTATAAACGGAATAGTAATAAGAATATGTTCACTGTGAATTTCACAAATGACAATCGAAAATATATATAACCGTGCGAAATTAACTGTTGAAACTGTAATTTAACAAAAAAAAAAAAACTAAATGGATCTAACCTAGTACCTGCTTGAAACCATCGTTCGATAATTCTTTCATAGGCATAGTTTTTACTCCTCAGATCATGTCACAACTCCCTATTATCCTCCTCGATCTCCTGCTCACATAATTGTTCTCCATCAGATGTCCAGGGTTCCTTGTATGTTGTTTCTTCATTTGCCTCTGGAGGAGTAATTAAGTTTTCGGTTGCTATCAATATCTCCTCTTCCAAAGAAGAGGAGATCCCAAATTTTGCTAGGATCTGAGTGAGTTGTTCCAAGCTTAAACCATATTGAAAAAGGAGAATGATTTATCATCAAAGATTTGAATTTTAAAAGTAAGAAATTAAAACTATTTGTAAAAATAAAACACACCAAACCTAAACTCCTTGCGTTACTGTGACCCTGTTGTCACAAGGTTATCGGTTCACACGAGTTAGCTCGTCATAAATAAAAACACACTTTTGCATAAAATAAGGAGAAACACACTTTTGCATAAAAGGGAGAGGAGAACATAACTTTGGAGCAACCCCACTAAAGTGGATGCATAGGTTCTTACCTCTCGTCTTACCGTCTTCTCTCCGCCCTCAGGTCGTCCATGAAATTAATCCAAAATCATTAAAAAAATCTAATTCAAAATGCTACCTATTACCGTTTACAACTCCCCGACAACGGCGCCAAAATGTTGGTGCAATTATATGCATAATATATTACCAAACATAAATTATCAACCAAGATTCGTAATCAGTAGAGTTGATGCACTATATGTGCCGATAACAGATAGGTTCCTATGTCTTTTTAGTATAGCTTAGATAAGAAAACCATTTAGAAAACAACACACTTTTAAAAATAACAATATTCACACAATTAAAAAGATGAAAAGAAAAACTCATAAACAAGCAAAAGCTCTTACTCAGGTGATGAACCAGTTCATTGATGGCACATGAAAGGAAAAGATGAAATTTTGATTCTAGCTCCTGGAGAAACTAAACTAACAAGTGGGATGCTCCATTAAAGCTCATTTATGTGAAATATGGAGATCCAACTATTCCTGCATTACCACACTTTGCAAAAAATTCGAATAGTGAAATCAAACAAAATAACATGAAATCAAAAAAATAAATACATGAAATGAAAATCTACACAACAATTTACAATAAGATTACCAAGTTGGATCGGTGTCCCTTTCTGATGTCAACATGGAAGCTTTTAGATCACCAGATGCTAACTTCTACGAGAGACAAAATCACTGAATTCAAACTTGCATTAATCTCCAACAAGTAGGTTTACAAAAAGAGCCTTTTGATGAATCTAATCTGCATCATAACAATTCTCTTTTAAGAACCAATCTTACATCATAATAATTCTTCCCCTTAATCTACATAATAATAATTCTCCTCCTTAATCTATATAATAATAATTATCTCCCTTCATGAAGAGAGGGCACTCTCTTTTATACATGAGAGCTTTGAAAAGAAAATAAGCATCTCATAATTACAGATCCACTTTTCTCTCAACCAATTTTCCATTATTACAAAATATTATCCCTTCAAATCCTCACACATATCTCTCATATATCTTTGATAAGATATGACAACCAAATCTCCATGATCTTCTCCTTGGAATAGGCTTGAATTATCTCCTCAGATCTTGAAATGGTGGAGGAAGTATTCGAGAAGTCTTTTTGAATTAATCCTTTACATATTCCTACACATGAAAAAACTCACACATTTTTGAGATATATATGAAAAGATGCCAATTTTCTAATATTTAATCACAAATTCACTTTTAATACTAAAATAAATGATTTGGGAAATAATAAGGTTAAACCCATATTTAATTATGAAAATGGTATCATGAAAGGTTAATGAGGCACTGAAATGTGGAGAAGGAAGAAAGGAAAGGTGGATGGAAATACGACATTTCTGAGTCCCAATAGTCCCCCCTTGATTTATCCCATTTTCTCAAGCACTTAGACCCCTTTACCTCTCGTGGATTCCTAGCCCCCCATACTCTTTTTTCTGACTTGGTCTGCAGTAGAGATGTATTTTATTAATATAATTGGGTGTGATTACATATTACATTTTTTAGGCTCACTAGCATTTTAGCACATAGGCTCCCTGGCTTAAATCAAACATTAAATTTGGCCTCAAAACATATATATACAACAACACTTTATCTCAAACATTCTGACTCACTAGCCTATAAAATGTATGTAAATTTACAACTTGGGGTTTATCCTAGGGGTATTGCAATGGTAGTAAGTGGGATCAAAGAAAATAGCAGCACAATAGTATACACTAGGACATAAGAAAAAATATGCATATGAAACCGTAAAGTAAAATAAAAATATGGGAACCCCCTTGGGATATGGCCATAACAAGGATGAAGAGATATATGCCAATTTGAAACACATACCTAAAGTTTAGTGGATGTCACCAAAAATGCCAAATAACATGACCAAGTCCTGAAAAACTTTAAAACAAGTAGACCCTTTTTTAAAACCATGCATTAGAACCTCATTAAAAATAATAAAAATTCTCCAAGAAGAAAATATGTGGAAGGTTCTTACTTATTTTAAGTGTGGATAGGGTTTGTGTTGAGCCAGAAAAACTAAAAAATTATTTTATGGGAAAACCACATCATTTTCACACTTACCTTGGGTAAAATTTACAATATGAGTGCAAACCATCCTACCTTGCAAAGCTTCTAGACTATATTTCTAGATATTCAACTAGGGAAATTTGAGATTATCATGACCAAGTAATCACCCATCCCATGTTTATTCTTTTCCATGTATTTTTCAAGATTTTTAGGCAAATTAGGGATTTGTGGGACCCTAAAAGGGGTCTATATGTGCAGTCATGCATGTGTAATATAAAATTTGTGATTGTTCACATACTAATACAAGACAATGATAATCTTATCACACCTATCACCATAATAAATTGTGAGCACCCCTCAAGTTCTCAGATCTTGCTCAATTTTTGAAAAGAATTTTCTTGGTGACTAATGGCAGGTGTTATTTTGATTTTGAAGGGCCTCCTTCCAAAATGATTAAGTGGAAAAAAAAAAAAACAAGGTTTAATATTGAGTACCTTGAGGGACCAAAATACATTACTTGCACTATGGGACTGTGGATTCTTGAAATTCTTTAGAATCCAAGACATGAGATCTCAAATGATGCTTTTAGATTTCCTAGTCATGTTTTTGGATTCAGACCAACAATGATTTGAAATGGGTTATTAGTGATCAACAATTGAGGTAGAGTAAATATAATTCATCACTTTATCACCATGGTGTGGGCCATCAATGACATGTTCAAGTGGGCTGGGTGGATATACCCAATCCATCAATGACTACATTATCGATTTTTATTGTCTTGGGGCCAGGAAGAGAGGAAACAAGCTCTAAATCAAAGATGTGGTGGATCGACATTTATAATTTATCCTCTTCACCATCACTCATGTAGTGGTATGAGCATTCCCCCTTATAAAATAGAATGCACACATCCATTATGCATTGGAATGTCTCAACCCGACCATGTTTGATTAGTTCTCGTACTAGTGAACTTGAAGGATCAACCAACTAGATGCAAGTCTAATAGTTGTTTTTTTTTGCTATGGTTCAATCCTACTTTCAATATTTCTGGAGAGGATTTTTCATTTTCTCAAACACATGAGCCTAATATGGTGTGGTGGGTTGACTACATGTCTCGAGTCAAGGGACATGCAGTGGTAAATCATTTTGGACACAAATTATTTGATTGGTGTAATTAATATATAATTGTGATAGATTACTTATGTAAAATGGTATTGAATTCTTCCATGATATGTAGTTTTAAATACCCCTCTGGTCACAATGGGGCCCTCTCGATAAGAACAAATGACATTGTAACAAAACAAATTGAAATTTTCAAAATTTTATAATTTTTTTGTATTTTTGGAATATGTGTATTTTGTTGTTGTGTAGCATAACTAATCAAGAAGTTTCTTCATGACAAATATGTAGGACCGACATGAACAATATCATGGGCCCACCTTCACCGCGATTCAAGCAATGAGAAATAGTCCGAAGAAGAGGAGGAAGATGATGTTGCAAGAAACCTTTGTGAGGTGTGTAGGAACATGTAGGGATTTATTATGGGTATCCCATGATGTGTATGGAGGATGTCCCACAATGGTTGAAACATTATGTAGTGGGTGAGTGGGTGTACCTCACCCTTGTATTTGTTTTCTAAGGTGAGTGGTCTGCATAGTGGTGTGTTTCCATGAGACATATGCACCTCGGGATGACTAAATGGTATTCTCCCACTTTTTGTACTATGACTAATAGGATAAGTTACCCAAAACACACACACACACACATTGTATCATGATGGGACATGTAGTCCAATTTTGTATACTACATAGTTTTTGAAACTTGATGATGTATTTGAATTTGATTAATATATACATATGGCTCAGTTCATACCTATGAATCTAAATGATGTGATTGGAATCCATGTTTATGTACATGCATGCTTTTTACTGCTTATTTTAATGAAAAATGTCAGTCTAACACAAACACTTAACAATTCATGAAACCTATGTAAACCTCCTAGACTCACCATGGGTGTGCCTTTGATGAGGGCCAAGAATATAAAATTGATAGATGAAAATCAATCCTCAATCAAGATAAGCATCAAACCGAATAAACCCACATTCAAAAACAAAAATCACTCACACCGCACAAGATAAAAGTACATTATATATAAACAACTATGCATCTTTTGTCTTACACAAAATATATCCCATTGCAAGGCTTCATCCAAGGACCCTTATCATCATTAAAAAAATCATGGGCCATTTTCAGCATCATGTGACACACGATGTTGGGGACATGCCATATATGATCGAATTTCCATGTTCTTGAATGGCGAGGAACCACACAAGGACAAATGTGGTGAGAAATCTTTTGATAAATTGTATCTCCTTGATGATTCCCATCAAGGTATGAATGAGGAACAAGACACTCATATACAATATGATTAAGAGTGGAAAATTCAATGGCAAGTTTAAAAAAAAAATATGAGGATCAAATTGTTTAAGACTTGGCATTTTGCTGGAACCCCAAGAAAATTCCCCATGTCCTGAATAAGAACTCATTGTGTCAACTCTCATATGTTCCAAATCAAGAATAATATATTTCAATGGTGCACATCTTCTCTTTTACTATCATCTAAATACATGAATTCCATGATGGCCTCATCTGAATGAAGATGAATATCAGGGAATTCATGTGAACTTGGAGAGTTAATAACCTAAGTGTGTGGAGTGGATTCATCATATTCCATATTGAGATGGAGTTTCTTATCAATGGAATTTAATTTCAATTCGATCGCTGAGGAGGTAATATCGACCATAGTGAGCGACATTTGGACCATGTAATACTCTACTTCTAAAGGATTTGGTACAACCCAAGGATCAAGAAATATGAGGGATACATTGGTAACTAAATATATAATGCATATAGGACCCTCAGTTTTAGAAGGATATGGTGAGGGAAGGGTAAATATACCCATCAATGAAGAATCCTCAAACATCCCTACACCAAAAGTCATATAGGAACTCATAGAATCATCAACAAATGGAACATTGGTGTCTATTTTGGTCCTAAGGTTGGACAATGAAGTACACAAGTTGATATATAGTCACTATTTTCCATAAATTATGAAAGTAAATAACTATAAATATTAACGAGACTACAACTATCATTGTGTATAACTAATTATTCCCTAGTAGAAGATTATATTCTAGAGGGGCATCGACCACTTTGACTTCCACCAAAATAGTATTACCACGTAAAACTATGGGAAATGTAGTACGGAGTCCATGAGGCCAAAATGTGTGTCCATAAAATTCCTTAAGCATGGTGTTAGATAGACTAATATCTATAAACTCAATAGCTTTCCAACATGACATGGACATTATGTAAGTGGAGGATCCTTTGTCAACAACAATTCATAATATATTTTTCCCACATACAATCACTTGAATTTGAAAAATGATATGGTGGGAGAGACTATACTAACTCTGGCTCATATCAAATGTAATCACATTCAAATATAAGCGGTCAACCCCACCTATGGTTTTCAGCAATGCCTTGTGTTGCATGGGACAACTTTGCATAACTTTGAGAGAAGACATAGCACGTGGTGCCTAGCGAAAATCCTCAACAATACTATAATTATGGGTATCCCATGCATTGAGATTATGCATTTATCTATGAATAACACCCTTATGTGGGTGATGAACTATATCAAGTGGTCACTTCTCTATTTGGAGAGGGCCATACAGCTAGGAAGAGGGCAACAGATCCTTATTTGAAAGAACATTATCAATATTATTGTAACTATGATATCATGTCTATAAAAGAACCACATGGTCACACAATAAAAATTGGTCTCTTGAGTATGAAACCCCTTGTTAAAGGGTACCTTGCATTCCCCCTTGCGAAGGGGTGGGTGTTGGTGAAAATTTTCAACAAAGGTAATAAAATCTGCAAAANATAATAATAATTCTCCTCCTTAATCTACATAATAATAATTCTCTCCCCTCATGAAGAGAGGGAACTCTCTTTTATACATGAGAGCTTTGAAAAGAAGATAAGCATCTCATAATTACAGATCCACTTTTCTCTCAACCAATTTCTCATTATTACAAAATATTATCCCTTAAAATCCTCACACATATCTCTCATATATCTTGGATAAGATATGACAACAAAATCTCCATGATATTCTCCTTGAAATAGGCTTGAATTATCTCCTCAAATCTTGAAATGGTGGAGGAAGTATCCGAGAAGTCTTTTTGAATTAATCCTTCACATATTCCTACACATGACAAAGCTCACACATTTTTGAGATATATATGAAAACATGTCAATTTTCTAATATTTAATCACAAATTCCCTTTTAATACTAAAATAAATGATTTGGAAAATAATAAGGTTAAACCCATATTTAATTATGAAAATGGTATCATGAAAGGTTAATAAGGCGATGAAATGTGAAGAATGATGAAGGGAGAGGTGGATGGAAATACGACATTTCTGAGTCCCAATAGTCCCCCCTTGATTTATCCCCTTTTCTCAAGCGCTTAGACCCTTTTACCTATCGTGGATTCCTAGCCCCCCATATTCTTTTTTATGACTTGGTCTGCAGTAGAGATGTATTTTATTAATATAATTAGGTGTGATTACATATTACATTTTTTAGACTCACTAGCATTTTAGCACATAGGCTCCCTGGCTTAAATCACACAGGAACTTTGGCCTCAAAACATATATATACAACAACACTTTATCCCAAACATCCCGACTCACTAGCCTATAAAATGTATGTAAATTTACAACTTGGGGTTTATCCTAGGGGTATTACAATGGTAGTAAGTGGGATCAAAGAAAATAGTAGCACAATAGTATACGCTAGGACATAAGAAAAAATATGCATACGAAACCATAAAGTAAAATAAAAATTTGGGAACCCCCTTGGGATATGGCCATAACAAGGATGAAGAGATATATGCGAATTTGAAACACATACCTAAAGTTTAGTGGATGTCACCGAAAATGCCAAATAACATGACCAAGTCTTGAAAATTTTTAAAACAATTAGACCCTTTTTTAAAACCATGCATTATAACCTCATTAAAAATAATAAAAATTCTCCAAGAAGAAAATATATGGAACGTTCTTACTTATTTTAAGTGCGGATAGGGTTTTCGTTGAGCCAGAAAAAGTAAAAATTTATTTTATGGTAAAAACCACTTCATTTTCACACTTACCTTGGGTAAAATTTGCAATATGAGTGCAAACCATCCTACCTTGCAAAGCTTCTAGAGTAGATTTCCAGAGATTCAACCAGGGAAATTTGAGATTATCAGGACCAAGTAATCACTCATCCCATGTTTATTCTTTTCCATGTATTTTTCAATCTTTTTGAGGAAAATTATGGATTTGTGGGACCCTAAAAGGGGTCTATATGTGTAGTCATGCATGTGTAATATAAAATTTGTGATTGTTCACATACTAATACAAGACAATCACAAACTTATCACACCTATCACCATAATAAATTGCGAGCACCCCTCAAGTTCTCAGATCTTGCTCAATTTTTGAAAAGATTTTGCTTGGTGACTGATGGCAGGTGTTATTTTGATTTTGAAGGGCCTCCTTCCAAAATTATTGAGTGGAAAAAAGAGGAAAAAAGGTTTAATATTCATACCTTGAGGGACCAAAATACATTACTTGCACTATGGGACTATGGATTCTTCAAATTCTTTAGAATCCAAGACATGAGATCTCAAACGATGCTTTTAGATTTCCTAGCCATATTTTTGGATTCAAACCAACAATGATTTGAAATGGGTTATTAGTGATCAACAATTGAGGTAGAGGAAATATAATTCATCACTATATCACCATGGTGTGGGTCATCAGTGACATGTTCAAGTGGGTCGGGTGGATCTACCCAAACCATCAATGACTACATTGTCGATTTTTATTGTCCTGGGGCCAGGAAGAGAGGAAACAAGCTCTGAATCAAATATGTGGTGGATCTACATTTAGACGTTATCCTCTTCACCATCACTCATGTAGTGGTATGAACATTCCCCCATATAAAATTGAAGGCACACATCCATTATGTGTTGGAATGTCTCAACCCAACCATGTTTGATTGGTGCTCGTACTAGTGAACCTGAAGGATCAGCTAACTAGATGCAAGTCTAATAGATTTTTTTTTTTGGCTATGGTTCAATCCTACTTTCATTATTTCCGGAGAGGATTTTTCATATGAGACACCAATTCTCCATGCCATTTTCTCAGACACATGAGCCTAAGATGGTGTGGTGGGCTGACCACATGTCTCGAGTCGAGGGACGTGCAGTGGTAAATCATTATGGACACAAATTATTTGATTGGTGTAATTAATATATAATTGTGATAGATTACTTATGTAAAATGGTATTGAATTATTCCATGATCTATAGTTGTAACTACCCCTTCGGTCACAATGGGGCCCTCTCGATAAGAACAAATGACATTGTAACAAAACAAATTGAAATTTTCAAAATTTAATAATTTTTTTGTATTTTTGGAATATGTGTATTTTGTTGTTGTGTAGCATAACTATTCAAGAAGTTTCTTCATGACAAATATGTAGGACCAACATGACCAATATCATGGGCCCACCTTCACTGCGATTCAAGCGATGAACAATAGTCTGAAGAAGAGGAGGAAGATGATGTTGCAAGAAACCTTTGTGAGGTGTGTAGGAACATGTAGGGATTTATTATGGGTATCCCATGATGTGTATGGAGGATGCCCCACAATGGTTGCAACATTATGTAGTGGGTGTGCCTCACCCTTGTATTCATTTTCTAAGGTGAGTGACCTGCGTAGTGGTGCATTTCCATGAGACACATGCACCTCGGGGTGACTAGATGGTATTCTCCCACTTTCTGTCCTATGACTAATAGGAAAAGTTACCCAAAACACACACACACACACACATTGTATCATCATGGGACATGTAGTCCAATTTTTTATACTACATAGTTTTTTAAACTTGATGATGTATTTGAATTTGATTAATATATACATATGGCTCAGCTCATACCTATGAATCTAAATGATGTGATTGGAATCCATGTTTATGTACATGCATGCTTTTTACTACTTATTTTAATGAAAAATGTCAGTCTAACACAAACACTAAACAATTGATGAAACCTATGTAAACCTCCTAGACTCACCATGGGTGTGCCTTTAATGAGGGCCAAGTATATCTAATTGATAGATGAAAATCAATCCTCAATCAAGATAAGCATCAAACCGAATAAACCCACATGTAAAAACAAAAATCACTCACACCGCACAAGATAAAAATACATTATATATAAACAACTATGCATCTTTTGGCTTACACAAAATATATCCCATTGCAAGGCTTCATCCAAGGACCCTTATCATCATTGAAAAAGTCATGGGCCATTTTCAGCATCATGTGACACACGATGTTGGGGACATGCCACATAAGATTGAATTTCCATGTTCTTGAATGGTGAGGAACCACACAAGGACAAATCTGGTGAGAAATTTTGTGAGAAATTGTATCTCCTTGATGATTCCCATCAAGGCATGAATGAGGAACAAGACACTCATATACAATATGATTAAGAGTGGAAAATTCAGTGGCAAGTTTAAAAAAAAATATTTGAGGATCAAATTGTTTAAGACATGGCATTTCATTAGAGCCCCAAGAAAATTCCCCATGTCCTAAATCAGAACTCATCATGTCAACTCTCATATGTTCCAAATCAAGAATAATATATTTCAATGGTGCACATCTTCCCTTTTACTATCATCTAAATACATGACTTCCATGATGGCCTCGTTTGAATGAAGATGAATATCAAGGAATTCATGTGAACTTGGAGAGTTAATAACCTAAGTGTGTGGAGTTGATTCATCATATTCCATATTGAGATGGAGTTTCCTATCAAGGGAATCTAATGTCAATTGGATCACCAAGGAGGTAATATCGACCATAGTGAGCGACATTTGGGCCATGTAATACTCTACTTCTAAAGGATTTGGTACAACCCAAGGATCGAGAAATATGAGGGATACATTGGTAACTAAATATATAATGCATATAGGATCCTCAGTTTTAGAAGGATATGGTGAGAGAAGGGTAAATATACCCATCAATGAAGAATCCTCAAACATCCCTACACCAAAAGGCATATAGGAACTCGTAGAATCATCAACAAATGGAACATTGGTGTATATTTTGGTCCTTAGGTTGGGAAGTGAAGTATGCAAGTTGATATATAGTCACTATTTTCCATAAATGAGGAAAGTAAATAACTATAAATATTAACGAGACTACACCTATCATTGTGTATAACTAATTATGCCCTAGTAGAAGATTATATTCTAGAGGGGCATTGACCACTTTGACTTCCACCAAAATAGTCTTACCACGTAAAACTATGGGAAATGTAGTACGGATTCCATGAGGCCAAAATGTGTGTCCATCAAATTCCTTAAGCATGGTGTTATATGGACTAAGATCTAGAAACTTGATAGCTTTCCAACATGACATGGACATTATGTAAGTGGAGGATCCTTTGTCAACAACAATTCATAATATATTTTTCCCACATACAATCACTTGAATCTGAAAAATGATATGGTGGGAGAGACTATACTAACTCTGGCTCATATAAAATGTAATCACATTCAAATATAAGTAGTCAACCCCACCTATGGTTTCCAACAATGCCTTGTGTTGCATGGGACAACTTTGCATAACTTCGAGAGAAGACATAGCACGTGGTGCCTAGCGAAAATCCTCCACAATACTATAATTATGGGTATCCCATGCATTGGGATTATGCATTTATCTATGAATAACACCCTTAGGTGGGTGATGAACTATATCAAGTGGTCACTTCTCTATTTGGAGAGGGCCATACAGCTAGGAAGAGGGCAACGGATCCTTATTCGAAAGAATATTATCAATATTATTGTAACTACGATATCATGTCTATAAAAGCACCACATGGTCATACAGGAAAAATTGGTCGCTTGAGGATGAAACCCCTTGTTAAGGGATACCTTCCATTCCCCCTTGCGAAGGGGTGGGTGTTGGTGAAAATTTGCAACAAAGGTAACAAAATCTGCAAAATTTGTGGTTGTAAAAACCCTATAGACAAGTGGGGTTAGAAAACTAAAAAACCTATCTTTCTATGAAATAAATATACCATAATATCTCTTCTATTTAGTAAGAATAACATAAATCCAATATAAAATAGACATGAATAGCAATAGATTCCAAGAATAACTCAAATTTCATTACCCAATAAACAAGAAATTTAGATGTACACCTATGAAGATGGCTCTTGAAGACCTGCATCCTCTAGTGGTCACCGCTTGGGAGGGTTATTTTATTCCCTGGATGTGTGGCCTCGGATACTACTATTTTCCTCCTCTAGATATATATGGCTTCTATAGAAATGAGCACTTTCAAAAACTAGGGTTTCAAATGGGAAGGAGGAAAACTAGTGAAAACGTTACAATGAGGGAGATGAGAGAAAAATGGGAGTGAGAGGGTGAAAAATGAATGGATGATACAAAATGGGGTGATAGCCCTCCTTCTATAGGAAACATTATAAGAATTGGTCATGTTATTTTATTTTTTGAAAAAAAATTAGTAGGGAAAGTCATAAAAGTGGTTTATGACTTTATTTAAAAATAACATAAAAAACTAGCTTTTAAAGATAATTTATGGGATTATGATGTAAAAGTGGGATTTTATGGAATTTTTATTGAAATTAGATTTAGAAAAGTGTTCCTAAAGTTAATTCATGGAGATATGATGGAAATTTTATGAAAACCATACTATAATTGGAGTATGTCCTTACACTTAGCATTTTGGACTAGGAGGGTCATTTTTATGTGATAACAGATGCCCCCTACTGTATGAGGTCAGGAGCATGTTATCCCCGATATCTAGGGATAACTAGGAGATCATGTCTCGAGGCCCACATGGTCCTAGACGTGGAGTACCGAGAGCAGGAGTGACATGAGCATGGCCCTGGAGGGCCCCTCTTTCTTCTTCTCAGCCAGCTTTGGACTGTCAGCAGTACCAGCTTCCATCACTACCGGCCTGGGCTTGCATCAGAGAGGACTCTTTCTCCATGAGGTAATTGGTCCAAGGTATCATGGTATGTGTCATATTTGATCATTATAACTTTCTTATGTATGCATTAGGTTCCTTTCATTTCGGATGACTGCTTCGATCTTACACTAATCCTCTTGACCATTGTTGGGGTGATTGATGGGGAAACTTAGCAAGCCAGTATTCATGGGTTTTGGTTAGCCACCAAGGGGGGTTTGCAGAGCCATCATCCGCTCCCACCATATTATCACTTTTCCATCTTATATCCCGCTCATCCATCCCATTCCCCTAGTTTGGCCATTAGGATGACCTTCCAGGGTACATCTTGTCTTGTGAGAAGAAGGGGCTAAAGGCCCAGGAGGTAAAAGCAGCTGGTAAAAGACAAAAGCCATAGGAAAATAAAACCTAGAGATGCTTCGCCTAGGGGATTCCCGAGAAGGCAATAAAAATCCTCTCGATAAGAAACTAAGGGACCCTAAGAAAAAATGAAATAAATAAATGAAATACCTAACCAAGAGGATGGGAGGTCTCATCACGAGCCGACCCATTATGTTCATAGGTATTTAGCGGTATGACATTGCCACTATCTGGTCACCAAACCAGGGCAGTGACCTTTG
>JZKD02S0709831.1:206115-217452 GCA_000966675.3 Picea glauca | reverse complement strand
TACTAACTCTGGCTCATATCAAATGTAATCACATTCAAATATAAGCGGTCAACCCCACCTATGGTTTTCAGCAATGCCTTGTGTTGCATGGGACAACTTTGCATAACTTTGAGAGAAGACATAGCACGTGGTGCCTAGCGAAAATCCTCAACAATACTATAATTATGGGTATCCCATGCATTGAGATTATGCATTTATCTATGAATAACACCCTTATGTGGGTGATGAACTATATCAAGTGGTCACTTCTCTATTTGGAGAGGGCCATACAGCTAGGAAGAGGGCAACAGATCCTTATTTGAAAGAACATTATCAATATTATTGTAACTATGATATCATGTCTATAAAAGAACCACATGGTCACACAATAAAAATTGGTCTCTTGAGTATGAAACCCCTTGTTAAAGGGTACCTTGCATTCCCCCTTGCGAAGGGGTGGGTGTTGGTGAAAATTTTCAACAAAGGTAATAAAATCTGCAAAACTTGTGGTTGTAAAAAACCTATAGACAAGTGGGGTTAAAAAACTAAAAAACCTATCTTTCTATGAAATAACTATACCACAATATCTCTGCTATTTAGTAAGAATAACATAAATCCAAGATAAAATAGACATGAATAACAATAGATTCCAAGAATAACTCAAATTTCATTACCCAATAAACAAGAAATTTAGATGTACACCTATGAAGATGGCTCTTGAAGACCTGCATCCTCTAGTGGCCACCGCATGGGAGGGTTATTTTCTTCCCTGAATGTGTGGCCTCGGATACTACTCTTTTCCTCCTCTAGATATATATGGCTTCTATAGCAATGAGCACTTTGAAAAACTAGAGTTTCGAATGGGAAGGAGGAAAACTAGTGAAAATGTTACAATGAGGGAGATGAGAGAAAAATGGGAGTGAGAGGGTGAAAAATGAATGGATGATACAAAATGGGGTGAGACCCCTCCTTATATAGAAAACATTATGAGAATTGGTCATGTTATTTTATTTTTTGAAAAAAAATTAGGAGGGAAAGTCATAAAAGTGGTTTATGACTTTATTTAAAAATAACATAAAAAACTAGATTTTAAAGATAATTTATGGGATTATGATGTGAAAGTGGGATTTTATCGAATTTTTATTGAAATTAGATTTAGAAAAGTGGTCCTAAAGTTAATTCATGGATATATGATTGAAATTTTATGAAAATCATACTATAATTGGAGTATGTCCTTACACTTAGCATTTTGGACTAGGAGGGTCATTTTTATGTGATAACATATGCCCCTTACTGTATGAGGTTAAGAGCACATCCTATGACCGAAATAAATTTTAGTTTTCTTTCACTGATGAATAATACATTCAAGGAGGGATATATATTCCACAAAATGCCAAACTATCCATAAGACAGGTCGAGGAATATCAATTTCCAACAAGAGGGTCAAAATGTGTGAAGGTACATGATCTCAATAGGGATGAGGTTGGCATACACATACTCGTCGATATAACTCATGATGAAAGTAATAATGGTGTTCCTAACATGAAAGGAATAAAGTGTTGAGACAATATGGGTTCTCAAGTACAATATGATGCTAGAAAATTATGCCAAATTACAATATCATGACATAATCATTCTGATATATAAGTGTTGCTAAGTTGGGTACATAATAATTGATGCCCCCATGTTGTGTGAAGGGGATCAAATAAACATGAGAATCCCTACTAAACATGAATAGGGCTTGTTGCGCCTCATTTTTTTCATCTCCAATTGCCTTATCTCGTCCCATATCCTAACCAATTTTGCCTCATACATATGCACTCTCTGCCTATTTTCCTCAACAGACATGTCATTTAACAATTGTTTTGTACATGAGGTAATATTAATTTAGTAATGATTTATGTGGTTTATTGATGGTTAGAATTGAATAATTAATGATTATTATGCTCCTAAATACTTTGACTATTAATTAAGCATCTCCATCCGATACTACCACTAATCTAGTACTGCAACAACCGCTTGATCTGGTACTCCACCTAATCTGATACTTTGCCTAATCTAGTAACACTATTGCATTGGTCCGGTACCCATATTTATGACTGTTCTAGTCTGGTACTAAACCCCTTCCTATAGGATTCTGGTACCAACATCCTACAAGATTTCGGTACCAGATTTTCACCTCGATTTTTGTGCAGATAAAGATGAATCTAAAAATTAGGGGATATTGGTTTTTCCAAAGAGGCGTTTTCATGCAGAAACATGTTGTATAAATCGTTCATATCACATGTGTGGACTTCCATCTCGGGGGGAACGATTCAGCGTAAAATCATCAAATATTTCTAAACTGCCAGATTGTACCTTGATTTGTGTGTGGATGGGAGATGATCTTTCAAAACATCCAAATGGGTTTGTCTAGAACCCAACCACCTTGAAAACCCAAAAGTGGTTTGGAAAAATCATCTACTACCTAGAATATATGAAGCGTTCTTTGAGGCCAATTTGCCTAAATTACCATTTTTTTAGAAATTCTAGGATCATGCCCATATTTGTGGAAAATGCATTTCATTGATTAGCTAATGATTGTACTCGACCTCCATTGATGGAAAATGGTTGTGATTTTATTTTTCATGGATTGTCTTGTCTAGAGCCAAATTTGTAATGTAAAAAGTATATAAATTGAGGTACTGCTCTAAGCCAAGGGGAGGAATTGTTATGTTGCAGATTGGATTTCTGAACATATTATCTTTATAAACTTGCTAAAGAATTAATATGAAATCAAGTTCATTGAATCCATGTGCTATTTAAATTTTATTATTCTATGAGTTCCCTATAAGTTGCCTTGTTGGCATCGGCAAGGGCCCACTGGTCCAACTTAGCAAGCTTACTGTAACTGCAACGTGGATCTAATTTTTGTAAATATGTTTGTAGCATGATTCTGTACATATCAATTGTGAGTAGAAATGTTTGATGTAAGTAGTTTATGAGTTAAAATATAATATAACGTGGATGCATCAAAATATGTGAATAATAATCTAGTGGTAGCTTTATAATCATTTATAATTTATGTGTGTGAACATTGATGATTTATGTGTTTGATCATTTATTTTTGAATTGTGTTCTTTTAATCTAAGCTTTTATCTTGCAAAGTGTGGAAGTATAGGAACAATTTGATAATCCATCCTTCGCATTACATGAGCCATCAAATGGAACATCTCATTAAAACCTCTGTTTCCTATGAAGAAATAAAGTAACTTTTCAGAATTGCCATGTTGCATTGAATTTCCTTTTTTATTTGAAGAGTGTGTAGAACTAGACAACTTGTAAGTTGATATTGAAGTGAGTGATCACAGGAGTAATATCAGAATCCATCTTTCATCTTCATGATCCAGTAAATGGAAAATCTTGTTTCTTGTAAGAAACTTTGGAGTGCATGTTAGCTTGTCTTTTCTTTGAATTTTGTTCTTTAATTTTTGCACAGTGTGTAAAACATATATTAAGGATTACAAAACAAAGTGTATGTTTTGAAGTTTTATTAATTCTTTCTATACTCATCAGACAAAGATAAACCACATGTTTCCAACACATATAGTGTAACAACTCTGTTGATTACGAATCTTGGTCGATAATTTATGTTTGGTAATATATTATGCATATAATTGCACCAACATTTTGGCATTGTTGTCGCGGAGTTACAAACTGTAATAGGTAGTATTTGAATCAGATTGCTTTAATGCTTTTGGATTGGTTTTATGGGTGACCTAAGGGTGGAGAAAAGATGGTAAGATGTGAGGGAAGAGCCTACGCATCCACTTTGGTGGGGTTGCTCCAAAGTTAGGTTGTCCTCTCTTCTTTTAATCCAAGTGTGTTTTTCCTTCTTTTATGCAAATTTGTGTTTTCATGATGGGCTAGCTTGTGCTAATAGACAACCTAGTGACAGTAGGGTCCCAATAACGCAAGGAGTTCCATTTTGGTGTGTTTTATTTTTGCAAATAGTTTTAAAATTTAGATCTTTGATGATAAATCATGTTTGGAGTGTTGTAAGAACCCTCGAGTACTAATTTGTGTTGTGAGACAGGGATCATCAACTAGCTAGAGTAATTCAAGGATGATCAAAATCTTTAAGAATGTTCCTCCAAGAAATTTCTCACATTCTAGCAGTAGCTGGGATATCCGCCTCTCAAGAAGAGCATATATTGACAGCAGTCAAGAATTTAGTTTTCTCTCCACAAGAAGATTTAGAGGTCCCTTCATATTCTTATTTTCAATTTGTTGATGAGACTAAAGAATCATGGATAGAATTCAATGCAGAGAAACCATTGGAACCTGAGATTGAGGATTTCTTAGCATGCCTCTCAACAAATCTTATATGTACTCCAAAGACCAATCATCTTGAAGAAGATAATCTATGTAGCATGGAAAAGGAGCACATGTTGTATGACCTAAACAAAGAAGAGAGAAAAGAATATCATTATCCTATTGAAAGATGGTTCCAATTAGTTATCATGTCACACTACTCTTTTAATTTTCATTATTGTTTGATCTCATCATCAAAGAAGTTGGTCCTTCATACTCCGATATGCATTAAAATTTATCTTTTAAACCTGAGTATGGATATATTTATAACCCTATTACGCACATGGCTTCACTAGAAGTATTCCTATACTTGAAGGACATTTTATTTTGTTCAATTAGAGTAGGATAAGTAAATAAATAAATAAATGTTGCACATAAGTGCAATGCAACATATATTTCATACTTTTCATAAATGGGAATGTCAAAATTTAATAAAGCAATCGATTTAAGATCTTTTGTTCCTATAGTAGATTTCTTTCTAAAAAGCTATGATAATTTTCTTTGGAATTTTATGAGAAGCTAATCTCTTCATCCTTTGAATGCACACATAATACTGGAAGGATTTCAAAATCGAAGAAGGTATCCTTGTCAACAAAATATAAGACTTAAGGGAGTTCTTCATGACCTATTTCTTCAAATTTCTTCTTTTTCCTTAAGTTGTAAAAAAAGGATGCATTTGTGCTTTATCATTACCTGTCTATTTTAAGACTACTATTTTACAAGGATGATCAATTAAGTGATATTTATAATCAAAATTAAAACTGAATGTTAATTCCAGACTATTTTACTCGTAGCTAATAATTCAACTTTTGATATTTTCCCTGAATTTGTTATTTGTAAGCATGAATAAAAATCTAGTTTTAATTAGTTCTATTGGTTTTTTTTAGCAGATGCTCACAACCCACCAAGCATCCTTTTTTTAGAATCTCATATTGTTTGCATGAGGTGATGAAAAACCTCAGGCATGGGGGAGTGGTTGTTGATACAGTAGTAGTTAGGTTTATTTTCTAATAAAATGGAAGTGGCAATAGAAGCAGTGGTTAGTTTGATTCCAAAAAGAGGAGGTTTCTGCATCTCAAAAGGAGGTTGCCCAACTACATTTTATTTCTTGTTACAGTGCTTGGAACCCAATCATTTTATGACATTTCCATTGCAATCTCAACATTCCTACATCAATGTGTTGATTGCAGTTTTTCTAGCATGATACTTCAATAGAACAAATTCATATGTTTCTTCCTGCAACATCAATAATTGCTAGCATCTTCTACATCTCGATACTCAGAGTATGCCAGCCACAAGGAGAAGCCTACAAATTCCAGTTTGTAGAATACATCTTCATATACCTCATCAAATTTCAATTTGGTACTGAAGAAAAACAATTATGTGGTGGTCCAGTACTAAGCCTGTGGTTGTCTAGTACTAAGCCTGTGGTGGTCTGGTACTAAGCCTGTGGTTGTCTGGTACTAAGCATGTGGTCTGGTACTAGTGGTGGAATTTTGGTAAAATTGTTTTATACTTGATATTTCCCTTGTTTAAATAAATCACACTTCAAGGAATGGAGGTACGAGTTGGTTATTACATTCTTTCCATTAAGGATTATATAAATTATGTGCTAAAATGTTTGGTTATTTTCATGTACAGTTTCCATCTTAAGTTATCAATATCACCATCATTAGTTCTTTAAGTGCAACTTCCATGTGTATTCCACTCTTGTTTGCTAATATTACCAATGCATCAATCCTATTATCACTGAATTCCTTTGTGAAGTGGTTGTCATCATAAATGAGAAAAAATCATCCATCATGTCACTATATTTTTCCCCCCTGTTACTTATTTTTGTTTTTCTGTTTCGGTACTGCAAAATTCTCTTCTAGTACTGTTCTCTTTCGATACTGCTCTTTTCTGGTACTACAAAATTTTGTTTAGGCACTTCTCTATTCCAGTTCTATTTATTACGGTACTACAGAAACATGTTATAATACTAATTACCAATATGGTATTGATGCCAAGATGATATGATCTTTGTCACGTGTTTAACATTGTTTTCACTTCAGTTAATTGGAGGTATGAGCTAATATTTTCTTTTTATCAAGGATCATTTAAGTCTTATGTTGAACTATTCTTTACTCTCATGTAAATATTCCTCCTACATTGTTACACTCACCTTTAAATGAATCATCCTTGATATCCTTTAAGGAGATATTTTCACATTTATCTCTATATGATAATGGGTGCACATGTCTTATTACCTCATCATTTTGAAAAAGTGATTGATAATTGAAATATCCATTGAAAAGTGGTGACACCATTATGTCTAATACTAACCTAGTTGATTCAACAAGTTAATATCCAAGTTTATCTTTACAATTTTCTCTTGGGAGGTAATGATGAAAACCTCATGTGGCAGACCGCCCTTGCAAAACCTAAATGAACTTTCATGAGAACCCTAATAGGATTAACTAGAGGGACCTCTTAGTCATTATCTGAGATGTTCCATTATACATTGAATAGTTGAGATTTAATTCTAATGTGGATGATGTCACCCTTGGGATAATTGCAAGCAGTTAATTATGTGCCTAATAACTCTAAAACACTCTCGTACCACTTGCCTTTGTTATACTCTAAAACTTTCAATGAAAAATATATGTCATTCTAAATATTTTGAGTAATAATAAAAAGGAAGTATTAGGAAGTAAAAGTAAACCCATTGAGGTACTGAACAGGCATGTTGGCAGAGGGGCCATGATTTTATGGTACTAAGGCAAACTTGTCGGGGTACTGAACAAGCATGTTGGAAGCGGGGCTATGTCGGGTAAAGGGAGTTGAAAAACATAAAGAGGCACACCTAAAACTGAACAAAAAACCTTGGGTCTCATTCTAAAGCAATCATTATCAAATCAAGGCTAGGAGATGACCTTTATATCTCTCGGATGATGTTCCCAAGAACCTTCAAGTGTCCACTTTAAGGTTCTATCTTTAATATAAATAGGTTTTCATGAAAGTCGGACCCTCAGTATATGTAATTCACCTTACCTAAGCAAGAAGAACTTCATCTCTAAAAACTTGGATAAGAAATGAGTTAATCATCTTGGGATGTATTCTTTTATGTGATCCTCTCTTCAAATGAGATCTAAAATATGCTTATATCACTTTTATTTTAAAGGTAATCTAGCCACGGGGCCTATTAGTCAAAGTCATTATGAAAAATCTTGGCCACTATCCTATACTCATATTAGAGTCACATATAGCCCTTTCACCTAACTATGATCTACAATAGATTGGATAAGAATTCACATCAAATCACTAACAAACCTAATATATTACTCATGACTCCACTTTTGCAGCATAACTACTTTTCCATGGGTAAGAAGTGTGAAGCATGGATCAGGAAGTTTGTATTGTATAGAAGGTTACTTAAAAGAGAACTTTTGAGGAAATACATGATCGAGTGAGGAGTATCATCAATTTTGAAATTTTGAAGATCATTGTTTCATGAGGATATGCAATGGAAAAGGCATGGGGGAAATGTTGAGCCTCATTTTTTTCATCTCCAATTGCCTTATCTTGTCCCATATCCTAACCAATTTTTCCTCATACATATGCATTGTCTGCCTATTTTCCTCAACAGACATGTCATTTAACAATTGTTTTGTACATAAGGTAATATTCATTAATTCATAATTTATGTGGTTTATTAATGGTTAGATTATTATTATGCCCCTAACTACTTTGACTATTAATTAAGGAGCTCCATCTGGTACAACCACTAGTCTGATACTGAAACAATCGCTTGATATGGTACTCTTCCAGATCCGATACCACTATTGCATTGGTCTGGTACGCATATTTATGACTATGCTAGTTTGGTACTAAACCCTTGCCTACAGGATTTCGGTACCAACATCCTACACGATTCTGGTACCATATTTGCACCTCGATTTTCGTGTAGATAAAGATGAATCTAAAAATTATTGGATATGGGTTTTTTTCAGAGCAATGTTTTCATATGAAAACATGGGGCATAATTCACCCATATCACACGTGTGGACCTCCAGCTCAGGGGGAACAATTCAGCCTAAAATCATCAAATATTTCTAAACTACCAGATTGCACCTCGCATTGTGTGTGGATGGGAGACGATATTTCAAAACATCCAAATGGATTTGTCTAGAACACAGACACATTGAAAACCCAAAAATTGTTTGGAAAAATCATCTACTACCTAGAGGATATGAAGGGTTCTTTGAGGCCAATTTGCCTAAATTGCTAATTTTTTAGAAATTTTAGGATCATGCCCAAATTTGTGGAAAATGTAACGATCCTGCTTAAATAAATGTATAGGATTATTAATTATAATTAAATTGATAATATGATTGTCCTAAGATGTTATCTAAACAATAATTATTTCTTATATAATATTAACTAATTAATTATCATTAATTATTTGTTCATAACTGTCAATGATTAATTAATTATTAATCGACTCTTTAATTATGTGAGTAAAGAATTAATGGGGTTAATAATTTAATTTATTAAGACTTACATATATGGGAGGGGATAGGACATTAAATGTAAGGATAAGATAAGATAAGATAATAAATACAAGGGGATAAGATAATAAATAAATGGATAAGAAAATTAATGAAAGGGAGAGTCAATGAAGGGGGAATATGACGGGGAGAGCCTTACGGTGGAAGGCATTATTCTTTTGGAGGAGGATTTTATTTTCGAGGGAGGAAGCATTTTGGAGGGGGACGAGAGTACTGATTTCAGGGCTTGGCTTTTCTAGTTCTGTGGTAGAGTTCACCAGTCTTTGAGTATCATTGCAAGGGGCACCGAGTTGATAGGGGTTTTAGGCATGGGGGCCAGGATTCCTTTCGGTTTCTCGGAGCTAGGGAGTCGGAAAGGCTACTCCTAGATGGCTGGGAGGATAGTCGGTTTGGGAAGAGTTGGTCAGCGCATCAAGCAGCAGCAAAGCAGTAGGCTGGACAACCGGGTCAATGGAGAAGTTAGCATCAGGAAGAGGTAAATTTGTATTATTCTGTTATGTAATTCTTAGTCTATTATGAAATTGTTGTTCATTAATTAATTTAACATGCTTATATGTTGAGTTGAAATGAATTACTGAGTTTTCTGTGTAGAAGTAGATGTTTATTGTTCTAAATTTATGGATTTAATAGAATTGAGTTAATTAGGTCTCTACACATGGTATCAGAGCCCTGGTTCAAAATATGGAACCAAGGGCCTGCCCACCTACTTAGAATTAACACAGAAAGAAACAGAAAACCCAAGAAACTATTGTAAGTTTGAAGGAGGCCTGTTCACCTTCAGACCTGTAAGAAGCCTAGCTAGTAAAAGTTTCAAACCTATGAGAAGCCTCACCTATACAGAGTGATATTTTTTTTATAATCAACCGCTAAATATATATATATATATATATATATATATATAGAAATATAAAATAAATAGAAGGCTACAGATATATATTAATCCTGTTATAAGTTGTCTATAGACCAGTTCCACTCTCTGCGCAAGCTTGTTCATTTCTAATTCATTTCTAATAGAATTCATACGATATAGAAAAATACATTTACCAATTGAATGAAATTTGTTCTAGCAATTCAGTTCTAGCAAATGATAATCTTTGTTGCTCACTAGTACTCAGTACATCTGCCCAGTCACAACAAACACCAAAGCCCCAGTTCTTCCAGGAAGATCAGCCAATGAGACATCCTCAAGGTATCTCAACAGATTTTCATTGCTCACATATTTAAAGTTGTTATCAGATACTGGAAAGTGTAACATCCCGCTCTGGCGCACTGAGAAAACTTATTTTTGAGGACACTTGCTCGCAAGTGATCTGGAATTTTGTGATGTTAAACCATTTATACTTGATTATGATGTGATTGACAGATGACATGATGTTTTACTAGTTTCGATTGACACAGGTGCTGCTGACTCTATTTTATTGAGTGTGTAGGGTTCTTGACCTTGAGGATGCAGAGGCATCGGTAGAACCCCCTTGGACTCCAGACGGAGTCAGGGAGTGTTCTTTTGGGGTTGATATATTTACTGTGATGTTTCATTGATTTGATGATTTTATGATGACATTTATGACATGATTGTTGATGATGCAGGCTGACGATAGCTTGCCGAACAGACTCACATATGGAGTAAAGGGGCCACACATGATTCCAGAGATGTTGAGGGAGAGGGGTGGACAACAGCCCTACCACCGCCTACTAGCACTCCCGTCATGGCTCAAACTGTATGTTAATGATTACCTAGTTCGAGAGGATCCACGATGTCGTGAGGGTAGACTACGACAGTCGCTCACGATGATTCTAAGGTAGGCGCAATAAGGCGGGGGCCTTATTCCTTAGAGCCCTTAGTCTCCCACAAGTTCACATGGCAGAGTGTTGACTCCAGGGGTTATAGATGTCTACCAATCAGTCCAGTTGGTGAGTGGCACCCTTGGAGCACGTGGTGCATCCTGAAGGGCACGTCGCACAAAAGCAACACAAGAAGCGAGTGGCACCCTTGGAGCACGTGGTGCATCCTGAAGGGCACGTCGTGTAAAGGAAATGAACAAGATGAGTGGCACCCTTGGAGCACGTGGTGCATCCCGAAGGGCATGTCGCATTGATGTGGATGAAGGAAACAAACCTAAATAGCCCTAAGACCTTAACGCCTTAAGAGATTCCTAAACAACTTCCCTAACCCAGTGACGCCCAGTTAAGAATCTAGTACTAAGTCTAAAAACAATTAGGGTAAAATTTTAGTCTAACCCTAAGAGCAGACCCTGGAATAAAAATAACAAATTAAACAAAAACCCACCTAAGTAATAGTTGGTCTTCATGAAATTCTTGGGGTGATAACTAGGGTAAGTTTTAAATCAAATCTAATAGTTTTAAAACTTTGCAAAGAAGAAATTGATTCCTAACTGGTGGGAGAATGACATCGCCTTCGTAGTGTAACTTAAAGAAAATTTCTAAAAACAAAAAA
>JZKD02S0709831.1:169976-186364 GCA_000966675.3 Picea glauca | reverse complement strand
TGTGTTTGTAAGCGAGGTTATCCATTTGCATGGGATACCTAAGAATATCATTTCAGATAGGGACTCCAGATTCACTTCTAGGTTTTGGACAAGTTTACAGTCAGCGTTGGGGACTTAATTGAACTTAAGCACAGCTTATCATCCTAAAACAAATGGGAAAATGGAGAGAGTAAATCAAGTCATGGAATACATGCTTAGGATGTATGTAATGGATAATCAAACCCAGTGGGATAAGTACTTACCTTTGGTAGAGTTTGCCTACAATAACAGTTTTCATAGTTCCATCGGAATGCCACCCTATGAAGCTTTGTATGGGAGGCCATGCAAAATGCCATTGAGTTGGGACAGACTAGAATACCAAGTAATAGTTGGGCCAGAATTGATTCAAGAGATGGAAGAACAGGTGATTCAGAATAGGCAGATACTAAAGGAAGCATGGGATAGGAAAAAAAGTTATGTGGATGCACACTGGACCGACCGAAGTTATGAAGTGGGAAACCAAGTTTTCATTTTTATCATACCTAATAAGAGTACCATATGGTTCGGGAAGGGGACAAAGTTGTCACCTTGATTTATAGGACCGTTTTGAATCCAAGAGAAAATTGGACCCGTTGCCTATCGTTTCATACTACCATCCCACTTGCATAAAACTCACAATGTATTTCATGTATCTGTTTTATGTCATTATGTTGTTGATGAATCACATAAACTAAATTGGAAGGAATTGCATGTATCGGACGTGGGAACCCTCACGGTAGAACCATTACGCATATTGGACCGTGACGTTCATGCCCTCAACCCGCAGGTCGAAAGGTCCACGTCGACACAGGATCTTTTATTTTTCCACAGCCCAAAGAACTCTAACCGGTTCTTCTATTTCCCTATCGAGAAATCTGCACCCATAGTGACTCTCACGGGATCCCCTCTTTACACTTGGGAGATCGGACTTTGCAACTTCATGAGGTCAGTGGTCGAGCATTGGTCCCTTGAATCACCGAAACCTGACAACAGTCAACGCTGAAATTTACCTTTTTCCTTTCGGTATTTTCCCTATCGCGATTTCAGCACTCACTATGTCGAACAACTTGTTTTACTGACTTCCAAACCTCGATTTGCAGAAACTCCGATACACTTCGCGAGTTTGAATTATCAATGCTACATCACCTCTTTCGGGATTTCAGACTTTGCAGTATCGCAAATCCTGATGCAAATGTTTTGGGACTTCTCGTCACGAAACTCTGAAATAGTGTGCCACCTGTCCACCTTGTCGGCTTCTCTGTGGCCCACACAAATCCACTTGGCTTTCAAGATATCGCGTATCAGAATATCGTGATTCTTGTTACAATATTTACAGGATTTCCACCCATGAAACCCCGATATGGAATTCACGTGTAATCCAACGGCCCTTGCGGCTTGGATCTACTGTCCTGCCCCTCCAGAGCTTTGACCCCTTCGACACTTCCACCATAACTCCCCTATTCCTCCACGAGATCTGACGGCCCATTAAAATTCATGAATTCTCCTCAGAGAATTTCGATCGTCCATCCTTCGAGATGATCTATGCAAATGAAAACAAGTATTCCTCCGTGAAAACTTGTCCACCTGCACGCAAACTTGTAACACCAGCTAAGCGCTCCACATAATAAGATTCCTATGATTCTCTTGGCGATTTCTTGAAGGTCCTATACCTCCTGAGCTTTCCCACGACCCTGCGTATTCTGGAAAACCCTTTTCCTCGCACCCTTTGCGGCAACCTTCAAAGACGTCCAAGTGTTTGAAATACTTTGACTCTACGCACTCCTACAGTAGCAGTCTCTCAATATTTTTCTCAGGTTCACAACCCTAAGACTTCATTTAGCCTGCACACTCCTTGCATGGCTCCTGTGCCCACTGCACTTTTGAATGAATGAGAACAAAATCTTAACTACCTGAGTCCTTTGTCAATGCACTCCTTGCGAACACTTCAACTGCACTCCTTGCAGGAACTCTGGCTCAGGTAGAGAAACAATTGAAACTCATTCCTACTTCCTTTCAGACTTCAAACTCAAACATGAAATCATATACATAACATATAAATCAAATGCATAACAGGAAGAAACATTCATGAGCATATCATTCAACATCACTACACAAAGAAAAAACACAGAACCATGCATTTGAATCAAACTCTTTCTATTAATCCAAATATATGTACATGGGTGTTCTTACACATCTCTCTGCATGCTCTTCTTCAACAATGCTCACTTTTTATCCTCTCTTTACAATACACAATGAGGGTGTCTATATCCCATTTCCCTCTTGTGCTCTAAAACTGTCTAATATAGAATTGAATTCTACCTACTTCCATTAACTACTTTAAATGCCTTCTATCTACTAAGGATGAGAGAAAATCGCTCAAGGTCCGATTACATTATACAAGTGCACTTCTTCTTAATGCTTCATTTAAGATTGTGCATCAACTTCAAGGTGATTTCAAAATTTGTGTTGGCGCTTGCCCAGCTGTCCCTTGCCTCCGCGCTGGCTCACTTGAGATGTTGGTGATGCTCCTGCATCATACTCCCTCGCTTGAAAACTTTCATGGGATCCTGTCCATGAGCTCATGCATGGTCTTTCCATGCCTCTATATCTCTACTTCATTCTCCCAGCTGGAATCTTCAACTGGATGGCCCTTCCATTTGACCAGATACTCAAAGTATTATTTTCGTCTGGTCTTCTTGTTCACTCTCTTGTCCAGTATGCACTCCATCTGTGGCTTATCGGAAACTGGCATTTCCTTTGTCCACTGGATCACTGGCTGCTCATTTCCTACCCCTGCTTCCTCAGCTTTATATGGGTACAAATCTGAGATATTGAATATCGGAGAAATTCCGACCCCATCGGGTAATTCAATCTCATAAGCATTTGCCCCAAATTTCTTCAAGACCCTACATGGTCCGATTTTCTTCATTTTCAGCTTCTTATATGTTCCTCTCAGGAACCTTTCTTTTCTCAAATGTGCCAAAACCAAATCACCAACCTCAAACTGAAGTTGTCTTCTATGTTGATCGGCTCTACTCTTATGCTCCTAGCTTGAATTCAGCAGTTTCTCCTTCACCTGGTTTTGAAGTTCCTTCATCACCTCTCCGAATTCTTCTGCACTAGCGCTCCTAGTCACAGTCTGTTCTGAATATCTTAATTCAGAAATTCCACTTGGCTGCATGCCATAGACAATCTGAAATGGACTCTGCCCTGTGCTCCTATTAACTGAGTCATTATAAGCAAACTCTACCTGTGGTAATATATTGTCCCACTGGCTGTGATGTTCTGTCACGAAGCTTCTCAGCAAGTCTCCCAGACTTCTATTTACCGCTTTTGTCTGTCCATCCGTCTGAGGATGATAAGCTGAACTAAATGATAATTTAGTTCCCAGCTTCTTCCATAAGGTCCTCCAAAAATTCCCTATGAATTTGGTGTCTCGATCCGAAACTATTATTCTTGGAAAACCATGAAGTCAAATGACTTCTTTGAAGAACAAATTCACAATGTGAGTTGCGTCACTAGTCTTCTAACATGGAATGAGGTGTGCCATCTTGGAAAATCTATCTACCACCAAAAATATTGAATCAACACCTCTTTGTGTTCTTGGCAAACCTAATACAAAATCCATGCTGATTGCATCCCACGACCTCTCTGGTATGGGCAATGGTTGATAAAACCCTGCATTATGCTTCCTTCCCTTCGAATGTTGGCAAATTATGCATCTGTCCACGAATCTCTTGAAATCTGCTCACATTCCTAGCCAAAAGTATGACTCATTAAACTTTGTGAACATCTTGTCGTGACCAAAGTGTCCTGCTAATCCTCCACTGTGTTTCTCCTTTAGCAAATTCTCCCTCATGGAGCACTTTGGAATACACAGTTGATTACCCTTGAACAGTAATCCTTCCTGGATCATGTACTCTACCCATTGGCTTCTATCCCTCAAAATTGGATTCTCAACTACTTCATGCATCTCCTTAAAATCTGCATCGTCTGCGTACATGTCCCTGAGATCATCAAAACCTAACGTTTTGACTTTGAACTCCTGCAACAAGAAAAACTTCCTACTCAAAGCATCAGCCACTTTGTTAGCGGTACCAGAAATATGTTTTATCAAAAAAGTGAAATTCTGCATATACTCAACCCATTTGACATGTCTCTAGTTCAACTTCTCCTGTTGAGTCACAAACTGCAGTACATGATTGTCACTGTATAGGACAAACTCTTTCGGGATCAAGTAATGTCTCCATTTATTCAATGCCTGGATAATAGCATAAAACACCTTATCATAAGTGGAGTATTTCACTTTCGCTTCATTTAGCTTCTCGCTGAAATATGCTATCATCCTGTCTTCCTGACTCAAGACTGCCCCGATTGCAAATCTACTTTCATCGCATTTCACCTGAAATGTTTTTTGGAAATCCGGAAAAACCAAAATTGGTTGTTCCGTGATCTTCCTCTTCCACAGATTAAAACTTTTCTCATCCTCCTCTGTCCAATGAAAAGACTTGTTTCTTTTCTTCACTGTGTCCATCATCGCTGCACTAATTCCACTGAAATTCCTAATGAACTTTCGGTATAAACTAGCCAATCCATGAAAACTTCTCACCTCAAAGATATTCTTTGGTGATGGCCAATTCTTGATTACCTCCACCTTATCTGGATCCATCCTCAACTCATCTGCAGAAATAAAAAATCCCAAGTAAATGATCTCTGTCTTCATGAATGAGGACTTCTTCATGTTTATCAACAGCTTCTCCTACTGTAACCTCTACATCACTGTAGCCAAATGCTTTAGATGCTCTACCACTATTTTACTGAAAAACTAGTATGTCATCCAAATACACAATGAAAATTTTTCCGATGAACTCCCTCAGGACTTCGTTTATCAACCTCATGAAGGTAATTGGCACATTTGTTAATACAAATGGAATAACAAGCCATTCATACAACCCTTCGTTGGTTTTGAATGTTGTCTTCCATTCATCACCTTCTCTCATGCGGATTTAATGATAACCGATTTTCAAATCAATCTTTGAAAAATACTTTGCTCTACTCAAGAAATCCATCAGATCATCCATCCTCAGAAATGGAAATATGTACTTGATGGTTATCTTATTGATCACCCTCGAGTCAGTACACATCCTCCAGCCTCCATCTTTCTTCAGAATGAGTACTTTTGGAACAACACACGGACTCAAGCTTTCCCTAACCAAACTTTTTCCAATAAATCCTGGACTTGCCTTTTAACCTCTTCATTCTCTTGCGGCATCAATCTGTATGCGGCTTTGTTTGGAAAACTAGCTCCTAGTATGAGATCAATGTGATGAGTCACACTTCTGATCGGTGACAATGAAAGAGGTAATTTGTCCACTACAATGTCAGCGAAATCTTCCAGCAGTTCCGGAACTTCTTCTGGTAGATCATCTATTCTTGTGTTGGTCAAAACAATTCTTGGTTTCCTAACCACAATGAACTGTGGATCCTCCTTCTTCTTAACCTCATTAAAGATTTCCTTCCCACTCATGAGAAGTACTATGTTTCTTACTTCTGGTTTCACCTCCTTATCCTTAATTGGAAGTAACATGTGTGTCCTCCCATTCTTCTCTAGGGTGTATGTGTTCATTCTCCCATCATGAATCACATTTCTGTCATATTTCCATGGTCTACCTAGCAATAGATGACAAACATCCATAGGAATGACATCACATAATATCTTATCATTATATCCTCCTATCTTGAATTCAACTAAACATTGTTTAGTGACAGTTACCTGATGTCCTTTTTGTAGCCATGACACTCTGTATGGGCTTGGATGATCAGTCGTCTCCAACTCCAACTTCTCTACCATCTCCGTAGAAATGAGATTATCCATGCTACCACTGTCTATAATGACCTTGCATACCCTATCCTTGGTCTTGCAAGGAGTCCTAAAAATGGTCCTTTGGATTGAACTCTCCACCTCCTTCTCGGGTGTCAAAAGGACTTTTCGCATCATCAACGATCTTCCGCCTTCAGCGTCTTATGCCTCAACATCCTGCCTCTATTCTTCGGTGATGTGAGATTCTCCTCCTTCCTTCTTCTTATCTGGACACTCATAAGAATTGTGCCCATTCTTTCCACATGTGAAGCATGTAATTACTCCACCTCTTCCTCTTCCTCTACCTCTAGTACAAGGAAAAGTGTTACTGTCAGCATAATCTCCTCTCTGATCAGTATGTTGTCCTTGCTGTGAGGTTCCACCTCTCTCAGTTCGAGTCTGAGGTTTCTTCAGGTACTCCTTGGGCTTCTAATATTTATCCTAGGCAATTGATTTGCCTCTGGGCTGATTTTTGCCTCAGCCCCTCTGACTTTGTTTTCATCTCAGCTTCTCTTCCGCTTTCAGAGCCATATGATAAGCATCTTCCACCATTCGGATGGTTACCATGCTCATCTCATACTAGATATCATATCTCATACCATTCATGTATCTGGAAATCTTTTCATCATCGCTCTCCTGATGACCTGCCCTGATGTTCAGTTTATAGAATTCCTCAGTGTATTCTTTCACTGTCATTAGCTTCTATCTCAGGTTCTACATCCTCCTGAACAGAGTAATTTGATAATCCGTGGGGATGAATTTCGCCTTCATCTTTGCGATCATTCTATCCCAATTTTTGATCTTCTACTTGCCCTTGCAACGTCTGTCAGCTTTTAGTTCATCCCACCACAATGTTGCATGTCCTTTCAATCTTGTGACAGCATGCTTGACTTTCTTGTACTCCTCAACATCTTCATAGTCGAAGTATGTGCCTAAAGCTCTAATCCAGTCTAGAAGTTCCTCTGCATCCAAGTTTCCCTCATAAACTAGAATGTCCATATTTTCTCTTGCACCCATCCTTGCAATAGCTCTAATCAAACGTTCATTTGATGCATCTTCAGCTGCAACTTCTTCTTCGCGTTTAGCCTAAATCTCACTCTTGGAATCACTAAGATCCCCTGCACCGACTGTGCATCTTTGCGTTGTCTTCATGTCTTCAATTCTGGCTCGTAGATCATGCATTTCTCTCTCCATGACTGGATCAGTCATCTTCCTACCTCTTCTTCTCGACATTTCCCTCTACTCTAGTGGATCGGGTGTTTGCATGTCCCTTCTTCTTGGTGGCATGGTGAATTCTCTTTCTTCTCTACTACAGAAGGAAAAGAACCTTTCTATGCTCTGATACCAAAAATGACGCCGACGCCCTCAACCCATAGGTCGGAAGGTCCATGTCAACATAGGATCTTTTCTTTTTCCATGGCCCAAAGAACTCTAACTGGTTCTTCTATTTCCCTATCAGGAAATCTACACCCACAGTGACTCTCACGGGATCCCCTCTTTACACTTGGGAGATCGGACTTCTCGACTTTGCGAGGTTAGTGGCCGAACGTTGGTCTCTTGAATCACCGAAACCTGACAACATTCAATGCTAACCTTTACCTTTTCCCTTTCGGTATTTTCCCTATCGCGATTTTGGCACTTGCGATGTCGAACAACTTGTTTTACCGACTTACGAACCCCGATTTTCCGAAACTCTAATACACTTCGCGAGTTTGACTTATCAATGCTGCATCACCTCTATCGGGATTTCGAACTTCATGGGATTTTTCATGGATTGTATTGTCTAGATACAAATTTGTAATGTAAAAAGTATATAAATTGAGTTATGGCTCTAAGCCAAGGGGAGGAATTGTTATGCTACATATTGGATTTCTAAACATATTATCTTTGTAAAATTGTTGAAGAATTAATATAAAATTAAGTTCATTGACTCCATGTGTTCTTTAAATTTTATTATTTTGTGAGTTCCCTCTAAGTTGCCTCGTTGGCATCAGCAAGGGCCCACCGGTCCAACTTGGCAAGCTTATTGTAATTGCAATGTGGATCTAATTTCTGTAAGTATGTCTATAGCGTGATTTTGTACATATCAGTTGTGATTAGAAATTTTTTATGTAAGTAAGTTTTGAGTTACAATATAATCTAAGTGTGGATGCATCAAAAGATGTGAACAATAATCTAGTGGTAGCTTTATAATCATTTATAATTTATGTGTGTGATCATTTATTTCTAAATTGTGTTATTTTAATATCAGCTTTTATCTTGCAAAGTGTGGCAGTACATGAACAGTTTGAGAGTCCATCCTTCGCATTACATGAGCCAGAAAATGAAACATCTCATTAAAACCTTTGTTTCTTGTGAAGAAATAAAGTAACATTTCAGAATTGCCAGGTTGCATTGAATTTCCTTTTCTATTTCAAGAGTATGCAGAACTAGACAGCTTGTAAGTTGATATTGAAGTGAGTGATCACAGGAGTAATATCAGAATCCATCTTTCACCTTCATGAGACAGTAAATGGACAATCTTATTGCCTGTAAGAGAACCTTTGGAGTGCATGTTAGCTAGAGTCTTTTCTTTGAGTTTTGTTCTTTAATTTTTGCGCAGTGTGTAAAACATAGATTAAGGATTGAAAAACAGAGTGTGTGTTTTGAAGTGTTATTAATTCTTTCTATACTCATTAGAAATAGATAAACCAATTGGTGCCACCACATATAGTGTAACAACTATGTTGATTATGAATCTTGGTCGATAATTTATGTTTGGTAATATATTATGCATATAATTGCACCAACAGGGATCCAAAGTTATGGCGTGACCTAAATGAAGGGGATCTCATACTTAAGGATTTGATAGTGGATAAAATGAGCCAATCAACTACGATGAACTACATCTAAGGCTAGATCATGAATGTATGTATGAATTATGAATCTCAATGGTGTTTTGATGGGATGGAGTCGAGCATGTGAGATCCTACCAAATATAATAAAAGTGATGAATCTCTCAAATTGGCCCAAGCTAACTCATTTAGGAGGTGTATAGGTACTAAGGTACATAGTACTAAATCCTTTAATTGAGGTCATGATGTGAATAGAGTGAAGTACACCAACACCCAAGAAGAAAAAGGGATTCCTTAGGCCCTATTTTCAAATTACAATAGTCAATTCATAGTTTTGGAAGGAAAAAATGATTCCAGAAGTTGTGGGGAGATATCTAAAGTAAAACCCCTTCCTAAGTTCTAGTGCATCTCATACATGTTCAAGAAACTGGTACAACCAACTATATCAGTAAAATGTCAAGTGTACAATTCTAAAATGTTCAATGATGAGATGAAGTTCAGCACATGAGAAACAAATAAGTCATAGGGCATGTATGAATCCATTTGTAAGGTCCAAGACACTCATAAAGGGTGAATGTGATTCCAAGGTATACAATCCTATAAAAAAAAACCTAGAATTCAGGTCTTGAAGTCGATAGGGGAAGGCCCACTAGAACCAAGGTAATAAGGAATCCTTAGAATTGGCATGACATAGAAAGCATGGGGTGACTAATAGATACTGACACCAAATACATATGGGAAGGAAATGGGAGGTGGACTCAACACTTCCCTTTTTTAGAGCATAAATGTAGGGATAACCTGGGAGTGACTGAAAACATTCCATGGGGAATGGTTGATTACTGGGCAAAAGGATTTTCTAGGACATATCACTGGGACCAAGAGGACAACTAGTGGTAAAATATAGGAAACATGTGATGGGTAATACTCATGAAGGTGATGAAAAACTATAAGAGGAAAAAACATGGAACCAAATAGACTCCATGGGACACAAACGTGACTCATCTCATATGCTCTAAGAAAGGGAAACAAAGTGAGGCTTTTAGAAGACATAATCAATTACTATGAAAGCACAAGGCCCTCTTGATATTTCTAAAGGGGTTTTGAAGAGGATAAGGTAAGGTATGTAATAGCCAAATGGAGGATATAATAGATCAAACCAATGTATCGAGAGACAATATCTTATTAGAATCCCATGGGGTGAACCAAATGGGAATATGAAAAGGGTAATAAGGGGATAAATGTCCTAGAAAACAACCAAATAGAAATAACACAACTATGAAAACTACAATTGGAGGTAATCAATGAGAGGGAAATTATTGGAAATATCTTTAGGGGTGGGTGAATGGAGGCATAAAAATGAAGGACTGCCAAAAAGCAATTATTTCTCAGTTATCTTATTTGAAAAATGAAAGTTTTCTCTCTATTTAGGATTTACTGAGATCACACAAAGTGCATGGAAATGAACATACACAAACAAGAAAACACTTTCTGCTCTGTTTCTTATTTTTTGAGATCCCATAGAGCACAGGGAAAATAGCACACATAAACCATAAAGAGTAGCAACTTGGAAATAAACACAGAAAATTGAAATATTATCTCTATAATAAAATTTTAAAAGGGAGTATTCATGCTCTATAGTTATGGATTTGATTGAAATCGTCATATTTTGGGAAAACATAAACCTTTTAGAGTGAAAAAAAAAATCATAACTAAAACAAGCACTTTGGATGCAATAGAATAGTCCTCTTGGCCCATAAATGTATGGAAATGGAAGAAAATAGAGATGCAGTAACACAACTTCAAGATCTTGATCTACAATGGGAGAAGGTCTTCAAATGTGATTTGATACCATGTTTGACAACGCATGTATCCAACAGAGGTTGAAAACCTTTAGTAACTACTCACATAACTAGATCAAATATCAACACACTAATGGTTTAACGTGGTAAAACCTGGGTGGGGAAAAATCCACAATCCCAGCCAATGTGTCCATGGCCACTTGAGGAAAGTTATTATTGCAAAAGAAAATTTGTTACAGAGAGTTTCTCACAATCGATCATAAAAAAAAAACACTCCATTCTCTTAAATAGAGATCATGGACCGATCGCATGCTAAGCCATGAACCAATGTATCCATTAAGATTGAGGAGAATATGAGTCATCAGATCACTCTATGTCAATAACATATTGTGACCATCGGATTACAAATGCATACCAATGCATACTAAAGAAAGACACTAAAAAACACAATTTAACCTAAAAACACATTATATTAAGTTGATCTTAACTAACTCCTAAGTGTTTAAATATCCTAACACCCACTGAGTTGCAACAAAAAACCTTCTTTGTTGTTTAAATGTGTTGTAACTCACATTGTAGAGCTTACCATTCATGGTTTCCCTATTTAGAACCTTGTTTTTCCTTTTGGTACCCATGCTAAAGAATTTTCATAGGATAGGGAGCCTTATTTATTCCCACCATGACATTGGATTGAAACCTCATTTTTATTCTCAATGTTTTTTTTGGATATTACTCACGAAGCTCCCATACTTTTGTGTTAAGTTGTAACTAGATTGCATATTTCCTTCTTGCACTTTTGGGCCTAATGCTAGCTTCATCTTGTTGTTGTTTATCCTCTTGATTATGCATTCTCATCATTTTTTATCATTGCAACATTTTCTTTCACGACTTGACACATGTATTCATAGAGGAAACATTCCTCCAGTGTCCTTATCCTACATGTGTTTCCTTGCATTGAGGATAGGTATGTTATTTGTTCTTGGAACCAGTTTTCTTGCTCGCAACACTCATTTCCTCCAATATACTATAGGATTATTTTGTTATTTTTTAGGATTTCTAATATGAAAAAGACAAAAATAATCAAATAACAAAAAAAGAGGATTGGAAAGAGTCTTATCTTCAATGTTTTGACAATGGTTGAGTCACCCTCAAACAAAGCACCAAGTTTTGAGTCTATGTCTCAAACATATTGGGTTTTTAGTATTACTTTAGGAAAATGAACAAGTTACATAGATTTTTTACTCCTCCGACTGGTTATCCTTCTAGTCACTATGGAGATTCTATCGATGCCACTAGTGTTGTAGACTTATGTAGTTGTTCATATTTGAGTCCATGATGCCTATGTCACTTTATTCTGTCATTAATTTGTTCAAGAGAAGTTTTATCCATTGCCATACACTCCTTATAATTCTTGGATTTTCATGTTAGCCTTCATGTATTCCATGTAATTCTCATAATAAACAATCATCTTTGTCCTATACTCATGCTAGTATGGAACATCCTTATTGACTTCATGCTGACAGGTCAACTCTTATCAACTACAAAAAATTGCTCTGAAATTTTGACCTAGACTCACACCATGACCTTATTTACATCATTGATAGGTGACCTTGTGCTCATCAAATGTCACTTCATCATTGGTCTTTGACTAATTGGATTCTCTCATGTTCAATGGAAAGAACAATATTGACACATTGAGATTCATGCAATACCTTGGATTCCATTTGACCCCATTGGTAGTTTCCTCACCTCTGTCAACATTTTTCATTAATGATCATTACTTAGAGGGTTTCTTTCATGCACTATTCCATTTGGTGCATGAGAGAAATTTTATTGGTTGTGGTTCCTTTCAATCTTTGGCCAGATCTTTGGCCTTTTGTTGTTTCCTTGTGTTGGATGATGGGGGATTCCCTCCTTCTAGTGGATATCTTCCTATAAAATTTAGCACATATTTCTATGGGATAGGGATCTAGAGTTTTTATTAGTACCTTGGGGATCATAGTCCTTAGTGGTAAGTTCCCTTTCTATTGAAATTGGAAATACATTAATTTCCCATGATCAATAAATTCTACGAGTGTTCAACATCAGCTCATTTATACACGCTTTCTAGAATATACTAGGTCCCTTGATGCCCATTATCATTATCGATGGGTTTTATCACATTTGTTAAAACTATATATCAATGACCAATAAATAAGTAGTGTCTCACTATGTTCAAATTAAACTCATGTATTCGCATAGTGTAGACTCGTACCATTAGCAGTTTTATTTGAAGACCTTGGGTATATAGTAGTGTCACCTCTTCTATGTTGTTGCCTAGTTGCCTTGGATAGTACCACTTCCTCTCTATGAAATCAGTACTTGTGGAGGATCAATTTGTTCAATTCTTGTTTATAGATATCCTCCCTTGATTCTAAGAAATAAATTCATTATGTATCTATTTTATGGCTATATCTCTTTTGAAATGGATCCATTGTGTATTCATTTTTGTGGGCATGATCACTTATTCTATATATGCATGTTTCATGGATCAACAATGTACTTGATTTGGCAGCCATGCTTTTGTCACTCCTGAGCATAGGTATGCCCTCCTCAAGAAGAGAGAACTCTTACTTGTTTTCTATTGTAGGTATGTTCTTGGAACAAATTTTGGTGACCTTCACCTAGGTCCAATACATCCTCACATCTTGGATTTATAATGTATTTTGGCCATCAATTTTTCTTATGATCTCAAATAATGGGGGGGGGGTCTATTATAGCATAAACTTCCACCACATGTGCATTGATGACATGTTGTTCTTTCCCTTTCCCACTTTCATAACTTAATCCCATTTTTCCTCTTATGGATTCATAAAAAAACATATTTTTTTTACATACATGTTCCCTACTAGCTATGAAAGGAATGCACATATGCATGTTTCTCCTTTGGAGCTAATGTACACCTTAACTTAGCTCAAAAGAACAATATTTTGCATTTTTTTGGTCGGGTTCATGGGTTCCCCTGGTTCCTGACCCCCTATTCCTCATAAAAAATTGTTTTTAACCACTCCAACCACTTGGGGAGGGTATAAAATGAGCCTAAGGCTAGAGGATAGAAGAAAATAATCATACTGGAAGCATCAAGATGCTGGTATTTTCTTGCCTCACCTACAAGACCATTTTCCCTTGTTTTTGGTTTATTACCTTAGACCTAGAAACCCCTATTTCCAACCTTCCTTTCTACACATATCCTGTCAATCATAATCCAGTCATATTCTTTGGACTTGCTTGAGAATTGGATTCATAGGTACTATCTATGGTCACTGGCCTGGGTGGAGGGACATGAATTCTGGTTCCAGAGAAGTGCCTTAGTATATACAGCTGGTAACTACCTTTGTCATGTTGTTCATTAATAAATATACCTCTTTCCCATCAATTGTTTGTGTTTTAATGTATGATGTTTATGTTTAATCATTCAAATTATTAAAACAATATTTGATCTAATTGTTTACTTTCTGTTGGCGACGAAAGTCGCTCATGGATTGCAGCAGGAGAAGAGCTCGACGCCCATAAGTTTTATGTCATGATATTTTTAATGGGTGATCAAATGGGTAGGGACTCGGGAAGATATCACTCAAACTCAGGGACTGGCTCTGGCACATGAGGAGCAAAGGAGGTCTTGATCTAACTTCAGTCAGTGGGTTGATTTGAAAATTAGCAAGTTGAAGACTTGGTGAGAGGAGTGGACAAACTACTTCAGGCAACAGGCCTTTCAGTAATTTGTTGAAGAAAAACTCTGAATGCGAGATCCTTTAGTTCAGAGCTTCGAGAAACTGAAAGGGGGGACTTGAATGGATTCTCCAATTCCAAGTCATTCATTGCTAAGAAAATCACAGGGACTGATTAGAAACAATGCAACTGTTACAGTGATCAAACTCTACAACATCATATAACTGTTACAACTCGACTGGATTCTCCAATTCTGAGCCATTCTAATACAGTGTAAACAAAGATGCAAAAGAAAAACTGACATTCATAAGACAAGAAATCTCAATATTCCACACATAACCAGGAAAGCAATGCTTCATTAAAGTTTTACAACCCGGAGCCTCGCTCAACCATCGATCCCTTTTTAAAAATGGCGAAAACGCCTACATATACTCAAAAATAACAACAACATCAAAAATGAGACGCTACATTAAAGAATTGCATATGCCTGGCTTCTAATAGCCTGCCTATGCAGGATCAGGATGATCGTGTGCCTATGACAGATGCCATCAGATTTTGGATTGTCCTTTTGCAGGTGAGTCGACGTGCTTTTAATTCATCGTCAGACTTTCCCTTTATGGAAGAGCTGATGTCTAACGACCTACAACAACTACAATAACTGCCATATTGGGATCAGGAACGGCTCTGGTCAACTCTGCCCTTTGGGGACATGGAGGTCTTTTCGAGGGGCCACCTGGACCAGCAGAATGGCTCATAGGATGAGAGGTGGAAGATGTGGCATACTTGATGAGGATGTTCTAACAACGCCAGAAATGTTGGCGATGGAAGTCGCTCCTGGATTGCAGCAAGAGCAGAGCACGATGCCCATCAGTTTTATGTCACGATATTTTTAATGGGTGTTCAAATGGGTAGAGACTCAGGAAGATATCACTCAAACTCAGGGACTGGGTCTGGCATGTGAGGAGCAAAGGATTTCTTGATCTAACTTCAGTCAGTGGGTTGATTTGAAAATGAGTAGGTTGAAGACTTGGTGAGAGGAGTGGACAAACTACCTCAGGCAACAGGCCTTTCAGTAAATTGTAGAAGAAAAACTCTGAATGTGAGATCCTCTAGTTCAGAGCTTCAAGAAACTGAAAGGGGGGACTTGACTAGATTCTCCAATTCCAATTCATTCGGTGCTAAGAAAATCACAGGAACCGATTAGAAACAATGAAACTGTTACAGTGATAAAACTCTACATCATCCGATAACAGTTACAACTCGACTGGATTCTCCAATTCCGAGTCGTTCTAATACAATGTAGAAAAAGACGCAAAAGAAAAACTGACATTCATAAGACAAGAAGTCTCAAGAGTCCACGCATAACCAGGAAAACAGTGCTTCATTAAAGTTTTGCAACTCGAAGCCTCGCTCAACCATCGATCCCTTTTTAAAAATGGCGAAAACGCCTACATATACTCAAAAATAACAACAGCAGCAAAAACAAGACGCTGCATTAAAGAATTGCATCCGCCTGGCTTCTGACAGCCTGCCTATGCAGACTCAGGATGATCGTGAACCTATGATAGATGCCATCAGATTTCAGATTTTCCTTCTGCAGGTAAGTCGACGTGTTGTTAATTCGTCGTCGGACTTTCCCTTTATGACGGAGCCGATTTCTAACCACCTACAACAGCTACAATAACTACCATCTTGGGATCAGGAATGGCTCTGGTCAACTCTGCCTTTTGGGGACGTGGAAGTCTTTTCGAGGGGCCACCTAGACCAGCAGAACAGCTCACGAGATGAGAGGTGGAAGATGTGGCATACTCGACGAGGATGTTGTAGGTGCCGGAATGGTATGGTGAAGGGACAGGAGACAACGAATGGAGGGAGGTGCTGAGGTAGAGGTGACTGGGCGAAAGGGACACATGGCAGGCGGTGAGGAATTAGGACTAGTATATTCATGCCACGTACAGATAGGGGGCCTGCTAGAGTGAAACTCCATTTCGGACCCCCCCTCTCCATTAGAGGTAGAACAGATGGGGGGGTCCAGAATCTAATACAAACCGTAGATCTAAACGCCGAGACTTGGGCCATCCAGATGTGCATATACATTATCTCCTATTCTGGAACCCCCCCCCTCTCGTTAAAGCCAGAATGATGGAGGGGGTGCGGAATGGAACCTCA
>JZKD02S0709831.1:144539-156314 GCA_000966675.3 Picea glauca | reverse complement strand
ACCGCTCATCGTACGTGTATGCGCGCATCGTACGTTCCTGTTTCGCGCATGTGCGTGCACACCCAACTTCTGTAAAGAGTTCTTCAATTTTTGGTTACTTTATATAGTTTTTGACCTTTTTCGAATGCTGTGAAATTAATTCAGTGCCATGAATGACTTCATTACTGTTTGACGATGTTGAGTTCTTGTCGCCATGTGTGGACGAAATTTCAGTGATAACACTTGGTATAGCATGAGTTCGATGCATGAACAGGTCCAAGGATCATTATATGGTAGCACATTGTTCATTTTGCAGATAATATAGGGGAGACAGACCCATAGGGGGAGTCATTCTTCTTCCCATGACTCTAGGAGGAGATATTTATCAGATGCATACCTAGAAAAGAGCCCTATATTTGAAGAAAGAGCACATAAGCATAATTCTAGGGGGAGTGATGGTCACAGGGGGAGTATGTTCGAAGTACCTTCATCATTACATCAGAGCGATATCCCTTGTTCAAAAGGGGAGACATTATTCAGAGGAAGATCAAAGGAACTTAGATAGGGAGAGCAGCCCCAAGAGGAGAATGGCCCTTTGCCATTGATGTCAAAGGGGGAGAGATAGCCACATTGATGTGATTGATGATTATTTATTGGGAGAGATAGTCACATTGAATATTGATGTAGAGCGTGCCTTATCTACATGTTGACATCAATAATTGGTAATTGGTGTTGACATCAATATTGGTATTTCCATCAATGCCAAAGGGGGAGATTGTTGGATCATGTTGTCATTGATTCCAATGGTTTGATTATTTTGATGTCAATGGATTGATGTCAAGTGATTGAGTGATTAATTTATTTCAAGTGATTGATTTATGTCAATGGATTGATTGATTGATAATCTTGATTGATTCATTGATAAGCTTGATTGATTGATGATTGATGAACAATGTATATGTATTATCCTTGATGAGAATGATAGATGTCAAGTGGAAACCAATCAATGAATATGGATCAATATGCATAGATGAAGATGGATCAATGAGTTGTCATTGAGACATGATGAAGAGGGATTCTTTGATATATTATGCATAGTTTGATGACTCATTATTTCCTTGTCATGACTATTAAGAAGTATAAATGGATGAACTCCAAAGTGGTCCCCTTACGGCGAAATCCCTCGTGGGAAGATGCTTTGTGGTTGAGTTGTGGTTGAGAGAACCCATGCTTGTATGTAGAACGATGAGATGAAGATAAGTGGCTTTGTTGGTGAAACTGTCCTAGATGGATAGTGCTTGTCACACCATTTCGGTGGTATGCGGAACATCACATAACTCATGGTGTGATATTTATGGCCCTACAAAGATGAAGGACCCCCATATGAAGGCTTGAAGACACAAGGTCAAAGAATTCAAAGTGACCTAAAAGAAGAAATCATTATTTAAATGATAAAGTAAAGTGACAAAGTCAAGGTGGATTATTTAAATAATAAAGAGAAGTGACAAAATTAAGAAGGAATATTTAAATGATAAAGTATTGGAGAACTTTCCATTTATTGAAAGTGGTTAACCCTAAAATAAGGAAAATAGGTTAAGTGACCTAGAAATGGGTTAAGTGACCTAGAGGATGAAAGTATAAATAAGATAGAAATGGTCTTTTATACATCATCATTTTTGTGGATTAATGGAGAGCTTCTTGTAAGAATATCTTTTGGAGTATTGATGGAGAGATTCTTGTCAGAGCATCATTGGTGTGGATCTCTTGATCATGATTGAGGATCTATTATGAGAAAGAGAGTGTGAGGAGGATCTCATGGACACATCAATGTTTCGGAAATATCGGAGATCTTGATGACAAAAGTCTCGGAGCTTCAGAAACCCTATTTTCTGAGGTGTACGCGGGTTGTAATGGGCCTAGGCATGTACATTCGCGAGTTGTATGAGGACATGGCACGTACAGTGGATAAAATCATGGAGATTTGTATTTGAGTTGATGACTAGCAGTTGAAGACCGAATTAGGTTCTATATATGCATTCTATGGGCTCATATATGTCACTGAGACACTGGTATGGTTACATTATTGTCTCGATGGATACTATTGCTTATTGTATTGTGAATGCTTAGGGCATTCTTGGTATGGTTGATATGATGTGGTTTATGTTGATTGATGGAGTGAGCGACACTCTTATGATTCAGTATTTATATGATGGCAATAGTATGTTGATTACTGATGCATGATTAAGTAGCATTCATATTGATTGGTTGTGGAGTATGAGTAAGTTATTGTAGAGCTTCGATGTGTTGTGATTGGATGGTGGTCAGTTTCGACAGTGAGAGACAAAAGAGAATGATAAATTGGTTGCAGAGGATCCAAGTTGAAGGATAAACCCTAATATCTCAGAAGTTATACATGTGTTGTTGTATACATTGGTCACATACATACACAGAGCAAGGGCACATACACACACGGGTTTCACTAGTGACAGGTCGTGTACATGTTGCAGATTGATATATGTTGAGGATTGTTGCCTCATCTCAATCGATGCTTAATGTGTAATATGAGTCTTGCATGAGAGAGATAGTCCTCTTGTAGAGTTGTACTCTATTCAGTTGTTGCTGAAAAACCCCAAGGATTGTAGTCCGTAATAAAAAGAAAATTGTACATACATCTTGTTTTCTTTGTGGTCCTTGTGGTGATGACTTATATGTGTTGTTGATATATGTTCACATATAACTAGTTATAAATGACAGCAATAAATAAGGAGTAAATGTTGAATTTTAATTGATGAGTTCTTGTATAAGAGGGAAGTTTTGGGGGAAAAAGCCCCACACTCATTCACCCCCCCCCCTCTATGTGTGGTAGGTGTTTCCAACAAGAGTTTCACAGGCTCATACATAGGAAATACACTAGTCTTTTCTTATTATGTGGCATCCCCAACAACTAACTGGGCTATGCCAACCAAACATTTGAACTTTGATACCAAATTAAAACATACAAACACTCTACAAATACACATATTCATGCATAATAATAATAGAAATACACATACAGCATACACGGGAAAAACCCATAAAAAAAATTCATAAATAATAATGAAGCACATAATTTAACACACAATTGACACTTATATTTGATAAAAAAAAATCACCAGATGCATGTAGGCTTTACACGTTCCTCCCAGATTTAGACCACACTTATAATAACTCTCAACAATGGGCTAAGCATGAGATGGGGATAAACTCCACCCGGGTAAAGGAATTCCTAACCAGACTGATGTATCTCAGACAACAAGAAAACTCGGTCTTAGGTGCCAACTTGAACTAACAACCTACAGTCCCTCATTCCCCACATGCTTGCCCCACCCTAGGAAGTGTGCCCCTTCTTTGCTCAACAGTCCCTCATTTTCCCCACTTCCTTTCTGGAGCTTCAAAAACACATCTAAAAGGCAGTCTCAGAGCTTTGTAGCTTTAGTTTGGAACCTTCAAGAAATTGATTCCCAAAAATTCTCTCACATGGAGAGGATTTCTCACGGGCCTGATAACTCGCCTCTTCAATATCCCCACAGTCTTGACAACCCGCTTCCTCACTCCAAATCCTAAGCTAACCAGGTACAGGTATAGGTATAGTGACAGTAAAATGAAGGTACAAAGGACAGTTGAATAAGTCATTGCATGATGATGGAATTAATGGAAAATGAACTAAGTCCAAATTATATGTATTCATGTTCCCAACTTTATACTTGTCATGTTGAGAACTACCTTGGGCCCATTTGTCCCTATCCTTGGAACTTAGGATAAAATAATTATCCATACTTTATACTTTAAGGAATCTTAATATAATACTCCTTTTGACTTAAGCTCCCTAACTTATCCCCCCTTATCCTTAAATTGCATCCCCCTTTCCCTAACTAGTGGAGTTTACCCCCCCATACTCTTTTACATGGTTGGTTTGTTGCGGTGATGTGTTTTTCATTAATATTTGTGTGTGATTTGCATATATAATACAAACATACTATCCTTTTTCTATCCAAGCTCACCAACCTAAAAAACATAAAAATATACACAAAGGATCTTTGGCCTCAAGATCACACATTCAAGTTGTTGTGCATGGTATCCTAGGATGTGCGTACTTCTTATTTTAGTGCACAACACATATGTGTGTTATATTATGGAAGGCGCTTACAAAACTAATTCCAAGACTTGATACAAAAAAATCACCAGCTTATATACATATGTACATTTATATTTACACTTATAATTGGGGTTCGGCCTAGGGATATTAGATTTCCATCCCCTTTATTTATGCACTGTCCTAAATGCAGTATATACACATATACAACCAAAACTTCAAAAATATTCAAAAATATGTGGACATTATTCCCACATAGAATCCTCGTACTTCCAAGTTGCATCTTTAGGACCGTACCAAGTTCATTGGAACTTTACTATCTCTATGGCTTAATTCCAGAGCTGCTTGATCTTTCGGTCTAATATGCACATCAGATGCACTTGAAAGACGGCTTCTTGTTCCACCTAAATCACATTCCAATAAATGACATGATTAGCATCAGGTATATACTTTTTGAGAAATGATACATGAAAAACATTATGAATAGACATTGATGCAGGCAAGTAAATCATGTATGCTACAGGCATAATGCTCTCTAGGATTTCAAATATCCCACAATAACGAGCTTCCAACTTTGAACAATTTCCCAACTTTAGGGAACTGATGTTGGCCTTTGCTTTCAAGAAAACATGGTCACCCACTTTAAATTCCCTGTGAGTTATTCCCTTATCAACATAGATTTTCTACCTGTCTTGGAAATCTTTTAAATTGTGTTTTATTTTCATCATTTTCTCTTCCATTTCCCTAAGTAATTCTAGCCCAACCACTACACTATCTATTAGGTTGCCTAGCTTATCGATGTGATGCACTGTCTTCCATAAAGTGCCTTGAATGAGATGTTCTTTAGAGTTGTTTGGTACCCATTTTTATAAGAAAACTCTACCAAGCATAGGTAGTATTCCCATTTTGATAGTGTATTCATCATAGACATCCTCAACATATCATCAATCACTTCATTCACCCACTTTGTTTTCCCATCTAACTATGGATGATTAGTTGTGCTAAAATTTGAATTTGTTCCAAATATCTTGAATAATCCTTTCCAAAATTTTGATGTAAATTATGGATCTCTATTAGACACAATTATCTTGGGTATACCATTTAGTTGAGCAATTTCTCTCATACAAATATAAGCAATGTTGGTTTCCTTGTGAGTGAGATTTACTAGAATAAAATGGGCAACTTTAGTAAGCTTATCCACCATTACCATGATAGAATCATGTTGCTTGTTTTTTCTGGGCAATTTAGTGATGAAATCCACTGTTAGAACTTCCCATTTCCACTCAGGAATTGGAAATGGTTGTAGAAAATCAGCTGGGTTTCTATGCTTGGCCTTGACCTTTTGACACTCCAAACACTTGGCAATCAAATCAACAACTTCTTTCTTCATGTCTGGCCAATAATATTGGATATTGACAACTGCAATAGTTTTTTGATAACTTGGGTGCCCAACATAATGTACATTATGAATTTCTCTCAATATCATATTTTTCAATTCTTGGGAATTTGACACATAAATTTTTCCTCTATACATGATAATTTCATCATTTTCTAGCTTATAATATTCAATTTTTTGTTGCAAAATACCTTGTTGTAATTTTGTTATTATTTCCATGTATTGCAAATCTGATTTTTTCAGCCTCTAAGATTATGTATTTCAAATATGATTGGTACATGATAATGATTGTAGCATGCAACTCATGCACCCTTCTACTAAGTGTATTATCCACCTTTTCCTCTTTCCCTTAGGTATGCCTTATATCAAAGTCATATTCACTAAGTGATTCTAACAACCTTATTTTCCTGGCATTTAGAGTTGGTTTTCCAAATAAATATTTCATACCACTATGGTCTGTCCTCAACTCGAATATTTTTTCCATGAGGTAGTGCCTCCACACCTTCAAGGAATGCACTATGGTTTCCAACTCCAAATCATGAGTAACATAGTGCCTTTCATTCTCCTTCAACTTTCTTGATTCATAGAATACTACATACCCATTCTAACTAATGACTCCACCAATTCCTTATTTGCATGCATCAGTGCATACAATGAAGTCTTCATTTCGATCAGCAATCCTTAGTATTTAAGAACTTGTTAATAAATTCTTCAAGTGTTGGAAATTTCTTTTACAATCTGATGTCCACTCAAACTTCACACCCTTCTTCTGCAAGGAAGTGATTGGGTGTGCAATCTTTGAAAATCCCTCAATAAATATCTTGTAGTAACCTGCAAGTCCCATGAATGATCTTTCCTCGGAGACATTCATTGGTGCTGACCATACTCTAATGGCCTCTATCTTCTTAGGATCCAATTCTATCCCTTCCTCTTAAATGATATGTCCCAAATAATGAATTGTCTTCAAATAGAATGAACACTTGCTCAATTTGGCATACAACTGATGCTCCCTTAATACTTGTAATGCCATCCTCAAGTGTTACTCATTCTCTTCCTCCAACTTAGAATATACAATAATTTCATCCGAAAAGACAATGACAAACTTATCTAAGTATTCTCTGGAAATACCATTCATTAAACACATGAAGACATATGGTGCATTTCATAACCCAAATGGCACTACTGTGAACTCATAATGACCATACCTTGTTTGGAAGGAATTCTTGTTGATGTATTCATCTTTAATTCATACCTAATGATAGTCTGACTTGAGATCAATCTTGGATAATATTTTTTCATTTTTCAGTTGATCAAAGAGTTCATCGATCCTTGGAAAAAGATACTTGTTCTCCACAGTTACCCTGTTCAAATTTCTGAATTCAATGCAAAGTCTCAACGTTCCATCCTATTTCTTCACAAATAATATTGGGGCACCTCAAGGTGACACATTTGGGATTATATACCCCTTCTTCAAAATCTCTTCAAGTTGCATTTGCAATTCCTTCAATTATGGTGTACTCATCGTGTAAGAGGTGTTGGATATTGGGGCCGCTCCAAGCATCATATTGATGGAGAAATCAATGTATATTTTAGGGGGTAATACTATTATTTATTTAAATACATCTTCAAACTCTTTTAGGAATGCATAATATTCAATATTTGGAACCTTGTCTTTAGTTGTCTCTTCCATATGTGATGCAAATATTTGACACCCTTTTCTGTAACTTTTCTTCAGATGCAACGTTGAAATTTATCTGACGGTTATTTCCCTAGGAATTATCTGTATTTTCCTTAGGTTCCCTTCCTAATATAAGCAAGTAATTGCCTTATTATGACAGTCGAATATAGCATGATGTTGGTCCAACCAATCCATATCAATTAGGAAATAATAGGAACCTAAAGGTATGATGTTCAAATATGCCCTGGTGGTCATTCAATTCATGTCCATTAGACATGCCTTAACCATATCATTAATTTTCTTTTAGCTCTGGTATCTAGCTACACTAACCAATATTTTCCAAGCTTGCTTCTTCGAAAATGAAATATTTCCACCATATTAGGAAATAGATAACTATGACTAGATCATGAATCGATTGAAATAACAATGGTTTGGTTGTTTATCTTACCTTCCACTTGAATCATATGTGACTGAAACTCATATTTCTTGATGTCCAAGGATGCATAGATCCTACGTACATGTATGTCCATGTCTTCCACTATATCATCTTGTTGTACATTGTGAACAGTCCTCACGTTTTCACCTTTTTGGGGACAATATCTATACATATGGTCTCCCTCACAACCCCAACATTAAATAGGTGGCTTCCTTGGTATTTTATCCAATGTCTCAGTCATTATGGGTTCTTTAGAAGTTGGTTGTCCTTCAAAATTATTTCTAAAGAATGGTGGCTTAGTTACTTTCTTTCTCTATTCCATCTTGATTTTTCTCTTGTATTCCCAATCTTTTTGGAAAGTTCATCTTCCTTTATGATGGTCATAAAGGCATTTATCTTGCCTTATGGTCTCCTCCAATGTTTTGGGATCATCATATTGTATCTTGTCATTGATAAATGATGGAATCCCATTCAAATACCTTTGAATCTTAACCATCTCATCCTTGATGAAAGAAGCATACTTTAGCATATCTAGAAACTTTCTTTCATATTCATCTATGCTCATACTCCCAATCTTGAGTTCAAAGAGCTCCTTCATTTTATTGTCATAGTATCCCTTAGTCAAGTATTTCTTTTTAAAATACCTCTTGAAATCCCTCCAAGTAACATTTGTCTCATCAAATTTTTGCACCTGCACAAATTGGTCCCACCACATGAATGCCTTTCCCTTGAGTTGATATATGGAAATTCATCCTTCTGTGTTTGAAGAGTAATTATGCAATTGAAAATAATTCATCATTCATAGCAGCCATGTCTCTACATTCTCATCCTTCTTGTGCTCACCATCAAATGTAGGAGGCTTGATTTTGTTCATTTCTCCCTGTAGCTCATCCACCCCAGACCTCATCTTATGTTTCCTGATAGGGTATGGACTTGGAATACTATGTGCTCTCCTAGTGGAATGCATTAGGGAGTTATGGTGATGTCTTCCATCACTTATTGTTCTTCTCCTCTCATCATGACACCTGTGACTTCCTGATTTGCTTGAGTCATTCTCCTTATACATCTTCTTTTCTATTATGTCCAAGATCTACATTAACTTTATGTTGAATCCCTCCTGGTACTGAATGTCTTTCACAAGACTCTCATTATCATCTTTATAACTTTGGACATCCTTTTGAAAAATTTGATGGTCTCTACCAAGTTCATGCTTTATTCCTTGTCTTCTCCATGTCAATTTGAATTTGTACCTTGATTACCCATATTGACATACATCCCTCTGATCTCATCTTCATGGTTGTAAGCCCCATGTGTATATTCCATGATTTTGAACTCTGTGTTGATCCTAATATGATCTAATTTTTGTTAACTCTGCAAAATGTGTAGCCAACAAAACTTTTTAGGCTAAATAATTTAACAAATTCATGAAATTATGTACAATTCTGGTTCAATAATGCATCAAAATTCTTTCTTCTAATTTATTGTAAAATTGAGTAACCAAATCAATTTTTTGGGTGAATATCTATATTATTTTTTCCAATACCTTTCCAACGTCTACTTTCATGCTCAATTCTAAGTCTTGAGCAGAAAGTTATGGTTATTTGAAAATTGTCCATTAATTCTTTAGTTCATACTTCGACTAGGTGCAAATATGAATTGTAATTATGCATTTTGCAGAGCATTTGATTTTTGGTAGGGGCCCAATTGGGTTTATTCATATACATATTTTGGATATTCTATCGAAGTTTCACCTCTTTCTGGATTCTGGGCTACTAGTTACAACCTACTAAAGTTCTAGGCCAATTAGTGTTTTTGGTCTTGAATGCTATAGGTACATTCTATGCCATCTTAAACATTTTTAGCATGCCCAAAATTTTAATTCAGCTCCATGACTTTTTTTATGGTTCAATAGATTTCCATATAATTCTCATGTGCCTCAGTCTGATTTTGGAGCGAAAATTTAGGGCCCTTAGAAGTTAAATGGGTATTAAAATTTACCATCCATTGTTTGTCCTGTAACTTCCTCATAAAATATTTGTTTTACAAATGGTTTACACCATTATAAATCTTTATTCTCAACCAAGGTACACTTTATTCTTGTGGTTTTTGAGTAGCTAAAAATGCTATTTAGGGCCTCAAAAATGCACTACAAAAAGATGACCTTCAAATAGTATAAAATGTCACATAAATTCACTAGTTTTTTGTTGTTGTAGACCATCTAAATGACTTGACGTGCATCAATTTGAAAATGTACACCCATATTTATCATTCGCAACAATGCCATAAGGTATCATATGTACCACGCACCTATAACTAGTGTCGACCACTTCTCTATCACACTAATATTTGGTGTGCACTACTTTTGTCATGCACGCCAACATCTACCACACACAAATTTGGTTTCATGCACTAATACCTATTGCACACAATTTTTTTGTGTCACATGCTAATATTTTGCGTGCATTGCACCCTTCACGCCACACAATTCCAAGGTTTAGTGCGCTCACACTATGCACTGCTACTCCTCGTGCATCATTAATTAAGTCTTTGTGTGGCGTGAATATTAAAAATGTATGCACTACACACCAATATTGTGTGTGCACCAACAAATGTGCTCTACGCTCTGCCAATACTCAATGTGCACACCACGTGCACCAATATTATACATGTGCCACCCAGTCCACACTATGCAGTGCCAAAATTTAGTGCACACATCCATGCACTATTATTTTTCCATGCTTCAACAACTTTACTCCACATAGCACCAAATTTAAGTGCACACACCTGCGCACCATAATTGTTCATGCATTACCAAATCTACATCGTGCAACACCAAATTTAAGTGTGCACACTCATGCACCATTATTTTTCACACATCACCAACTCTGCATCACACAACACCAAATTTAAGTGCACACACCTGAGCACCAATATTTTTCCGTGCATCCCAACTTGTACTTTGTAGCACCGAATTTTAGTGTGCACAACCACGTACCCTTACTTTCCACACATCACAAGATTTTCACTACACATCACACTTTTTTAGTGAGCACACCTATACACCTTCATTTTTCTGCGCATCAATTCCTCATGAATTATGCTACAAAAATTGGGGCTTTTGCCAAAATTTCCCTCGATTTTCACCATGGGCATTCTGTAGCTAAGGATTTGTTCAATGTCACTCTTATAACACAAATTCAACCTATGAAATAACAAATCACTGTGGTTTAAATTACTAGGATGAATTTTTCCAAATTCATTCACTGATTATGAATTTTATTCAACCAATCTCATTCAATTTGTCATGACTTCCCTATAACTTCAAATTCGACCAATTTCGGGTTTGAATTTGCTAGGATAGATATTTAAATTAATATTTTATCAATACTTGGCCAAATTTCTCAAATTCCCCACGAATTTAACAACATAAATTGGGGATTTCTCCCAATTCCACTCAATTGCTTCTAAGTGTTTCCATGGATGCACTATAACTTGAAATTTGGCCAATTTGAAATCAATTCTCTATGAATTTTTTATTCAAACTTATGTTGGATCATGTTGTCATTAATGCCAAAGCATTGATGTCAAAGGAACAATGTCTTGTCATAGTATATTGATGTAGTGATTGATGGATCATGTATTCACCTTGATTGATGGATCATGTATTCACCTTGATGTCAAGAGGAATCATAGTCGTATGCATAGATGAAGATGGATCAATGAGTTTCATTGTTAAGAACCAAATATCAATATAGCATAGAAAAACCTTAGAAAAAATACTCAACGCCTTGAAAAAGAGATATTTTCAAATAATAAGCCTCTTCGAGGGGGCAACCTCCTTTTACCCCACTTAAATGTTCAAGTACCAGATGATTCAAAATGAAAATGTATCCTTGGTATATATAGGAGACTAGCAGGTATAATTACAACTAATGGCCTAAAGTCGACATAAATAAATAACATTACTAATATAATATGCCCCAATTAAGGGGTAAAGAGCCAATGTTAGGGATTAACATGCCCCTCCCCTTGAGACAAATGTTGTCCACAACGCTTGAGTAACTCTGGATGCTTCTGTATAAAAGACTCATCTTCCCAAGTGGAATCTTCAGTCGGTAGTTTCCTCCATTTAATGAGATACTTTGAAATGGATC
>JZKD02S0709831.1:108559-122863 GCA_000966675.3 Picea glauca | reverse complement strand
TCTGTGTCTGGTTGTTTGCATGTTTCCCATGTGTTGTGCCCATGTGTTGCATTGTTTTCTCTTCTTACCTCGTATTCCTGAAATTCTCTTCTTAACTCATATTGATTGCAATTTTCCTATGCAAGGAAAGAGAAACCTCGTATTCCTACAATTTGTTTATCCAAGGAAAGAGAAGCATGATAAATCATTATCATCTCCATATGTCTATTTCTTTTGTGGAGAATTGGTGAGCTTGAGCAAGCAATGATTACTCTCTATAGTAAACCTCTAACTTATATATCTTTCTGAATATAGAATCAATCTCAAAATAAAACATTATTTATCAATCTAGGATAGCTCATTAAATTTCAACTTATAATTTCACCAAACCAGAATAACTAGGGTTTTATGAATTTATCACATACAATTAGATAAATTCCCAAAACAAGAAAGGGTTTCAAAATATATCCCCTTGCAATGAAAAAATGGGTTAAAGTTCATTAATTTTCCAGTTACATAGATAAGGATGAGATCAAACATGTTTATTAACTAGGAAACTGAGCGCCATAACACATCTATAATAAAATCTCGGTCATTGATTGTTTATTTTCATCTTTTTCCTACATTTTCTCCATTGAAATACATCGCTTATCTGATTAGACTACATGAGATAAGTTACTTTATACATTGCATGAAAAAAATAACATATTTAGTTTCTATATTCGGCTTCATACAAACAAGATGGTACAAAATTGGAAATCATAAACTTATCTACTATTGAATTATATTGGATTAGAGGCGATTCATTTCTTCCATGCCTATATAACAGTGCATTAAATATAGATACTAGTGTAACACATCTAACCCAACTTTGTATTCCAAGTTTGTCAGGAATATCATAGCCACCCCACTTTAGCTGGGTTTAGGCTCGTTCACATAGATCATAACATGAAAGCTAGAATTATATTATTACCACAACCTCCTCAGATATTGTATGCACAAACACAATTTTTTGGACGTGGATATTGTGTATTGTCAGAAGCTTCCCACTTGGATGCATCTTTCTCGTGCAACAATACTTGACAATGCCCCGTCCATCTCCCTCCTTTTTCCTTAAAAATTGAAATTCCAATCACACTTTTTTGAAAAACAAATGCCATTAAGGAAGGCCAAATTCCCATTTTCCATCACTATATAGATATAAGCATGAATCTTGATTACCCGTTATCCCCTTATCTAAACCAGAATGATCGGTTGGTCTGTGAAATGGATTTTTATTCTTTCTTGGTTCTGAAACCAAACAAAACTATGAACTACCTGTAATGCAATTGTTTACAATACCCATTGGATCAAAGACCTAATATAATCGCCATATTTTTTTCATGTTTACTTTGTTCTCCATTCACACCTAGTACAAAGTTCACACGCGTGTGTGTGTACACACACACACACACACACACACACACATATATATATATAGAGAGAGAGAGAGAGATACATTGTGTATCTTAATAATGGGTCGAGATTCTAATTTATTTTAAGGCAATTGTTGTTCATCCATAAATTTGACATTCTTCCTCTCCTTTACTCTTTCTTGTTCATGACCATCCCAATACTAATCAAATTGGTGTGAAATTGCACTGTTGGATTCAACATTAATAGATATTGGACACAATATGTCTTCTCTTCTATGATCTTGATTGAATATCTACCAAATTAGAAGGAAAGAAACATTAAGAATTTTTTAGATTCATGAACCCTAATAATAGCAAAGGAAAATTAGCTTCCAAAATAGTATGATATACCTAGCTACTATCCACTTCCTTGTAGTGTTGCAACATAGACCTGATATATTTTTGCAAGTGGTTATATCTATAACACACACACTTGAACATAGATTTCAACTTCTAATTCTCTTTGTTTATGTGATTTATCTCAGTCACAAACATTATGATCTGCACAAATTACGAATAAAGAAATGTTGTGCTTATGTACAAGTTTGTGGAAACCATGAGAGATACAAGTTTGTGAAAACCTCTGGCACCATAACCATAATCCATAAATCATAGCTCGAAAACCCTGTGTCTCCACTTAGCACCGGACAAATTGAACCTCGAAAAATCTGGACAAGATAGTTGTGGAAGAAGATCCATAGCTACAAGTTTTGTAACCATCCTTTTCTTTGTATTTCATGGATACATTTTTCCAGCTAAACACACTCAAATTTTTTTATATGAGAGAAAATGGATTCATAAAATGGATGTCCAAAAAATGAAGTTGAAGATGCACAAGTGAGGGGGGGGGAATCCCTCCCCTTCTACCTCTGTAGCTTGAGATCATCATGGTCCTATGTAAAATGTATAGTGATTTCAATGAGACCATCAAAGTTGTGACTCATAGGTAGATGGAAAACAAGTGGAGTTTATTGTCGAGTTATCCACTCAACATCTCGAATCAATGGCCACATAGATATATGGACAATGTGTTGCATGGAATCTAGATGTGCATTGGAGCTAGTGCATATATCTATGCGTTGCATGCAATACACATGTGTACATAGCTCTATTTAATCTATTTTTTATATGATCTTTGGACATTGCACATGTTGACATATCCCTATCTTATTAAATTCCTCGAGTCACTAAAAAGTACATATTCAAAGATGCTTGCCATGTTATAAGCTTTTGTGTTGAACATGAACATTGGTATGTGAAAAAATTTCCTGAGTGTAGAGAATTGTAAATTCATTGCCAAGTTGCTAGGAAAAAATTGACATATTACTTTTTAATTTCACTCAATGGTTGCATTGACGTGGAACATATATTCCAACATCTACAGTATTGATCTTGTTGTAACCCTTGAGACTTTTCTAGCTAGGAAACTATTCCAAGACATACATTAGATTATTTGATTTGTTTTTAGTCAATATGTCCTAAAACATAGTGTTTTTGTTGCTAATTTAGGCGTGTATCTTTAGTCTTTAAATTTTTAAATATTTAAGATGAGAAGGAAAATTATTCTATGTTTTAGATAATTAAATTCTTAGAAGGTGAGAGAAGAATATAGAGAAAAACAATTTGAAAATTAGAGTGATGTATCTTTTTATAAATATTACTTTAACTTTCACGAAGAAAAGTGATGTTTGTTTATGTATCTTGAAACCAGAATATATTCTAAAATTTAAAGAATAGTTCTTTGAATTCAAAAAGGAATAATGAAATATAAGCACATGTCTTCTTTTATACTCACACTATTTTGAAGAAATATGAAACTTTTAATGATAACTTTGTGGTGTTATGATGGTAGTTGTTGTACTAAATCATCACATTCATGGAAGTAGACATATCTAAGAAGAAATTGAGAATATGGATATAACAAAGAAAGAAAATCACGTAATTTGAAACACAAAAGTTTGAATCTTCAAAACTTGTAGTTATTTTTATTAATACTTAAGCTTGGGCCAAAAAGGTCCTTTACATTGAGTTCTCATGAGTATTTATACAATATAGTTTGAAACAAAAGATGGTTATTCGATTCTATTTTTTAGAAAACTGAGATAATACAAAATCTTTGACTCCCTAGAAATATGATTGTTGGAGGAGTCAATTCCTAATTTTCTTCCTCTTTGATGAGTCTTCCTGCGAGCGATTAGAGGAGAAGAGTCCAAGTCTCATATAAAGGGTAACTCAAATATTTCATCTATCTGAATGCAATATCCAACTTAGTGTAATTTTCATATGTAGGGATATGTGAGAATAAATTCTTTATTTTCCATAAAAGATAGAAGTCGTCGATGAGTAGATAGACAATGGTTTGACCTCTTAGAGTGTTGTTCATATTTTGAAACTATCATCTTTTTCCCTGAAAATAAACAAAAAAAATCTCAAGTCTCCATATGACAATAACTTGCCATCTTTATCCCAGGCTGAAGGTAACCCCGTTTTCACTAAATTCTTAAACTTGTTGGAAAAATATTCCACGTTCCTTTTCAGTGTTATGCATTCATTCTGAGCTTGATGTATCATATTCATCTTTTTGAATATTCTTTCAGTCTCCATTACCATTGTTTTCTTTCCATTAACACCTTTCTTCAACAATGTATCTCTATAATTTTAATTTCTGAACTTTATGATATGAGTGGCTACCTGTGGTCTTGTTCCCAATTCATGAAATGCTTTAAGTATGACTTCATCTGCTTCATCTACCAAAAACATTATATCATCTATGATTTTGAAGTAATCCCAAATCTTGGCTACTTCACTAATAATATCACCCCATATGAGATGCTTAGTTCCTACCAAATATGGTTGTACTGACAATCTAGTCTTCATTTTCTCCATATCCATCAACATTTTATCCTTTAGCTTCTAATATTTTGAAATTGTTTTGTCTTTGTCTTTGTCTTTGATTTCTTCTTTCTTCTCTGAGATTGTTTTCTTTAGCCTTTAAATATCAACACCTTTCATATTTAAATTTGATAATGTCCTTGATAGTCTAGTTCTAGGATCTGAGGTTTTTGTTGCTTGAGAATAGGAAGATCCTCCTTTTAAAATTTTAATCTGTCTTTCATAAATTTCCATCTATTCAACCATATCCTCCATTTTATTGACAAGTTGTTCTTTATTTTCTTGGATTTCCTAGAGTTATGGAGTTTGGACATGGTCAATTCCTAGTATTTTGGGATTTTGTTTCAAAACTTGGATTTCTTTATCTTTTGTTTTCATCAATGATTGTATGGATGTATCATCTTTTGGTTTTTTTCCAAGTTCTATTATCCATTGTTCTAACTCCTCCGGTCTTATCTATCTGGTTCTGGTAGCCAACTTTTATTCTTCAAATGAGCATTGAGTTTATCTGTTAGGGTCCTAACCCGCACATAGGTAGAACAACATATTCGGATGTATTAAAGGTCAATATTAATAAGACCTTTCAATAAAATAGAATAAGGCAGATGTAAGAAGACCGAATAGAAGCTTATACTTCTAGAAGGATCTTCCTCTAGATGCTTCTTTTTAGTATAAATAGGAGTCGAGGGTATGAGAACCCTAGCTTGGATATTATTGTAATAGACCTCTGCTCAACTGGAGGTTTCCCCCTCGAAGAGGCCCATGAACATTGCTTTCAGATTCAAAGTGTTATTTTTGTTGTTATTCTTATATCATTTCAGTGTTATTGTGGTGAATGTTCTACTTATATTGTTGTTATTCTGCCATTACTAGCATTTTATTTCAGTTATGCATACATTTTATATCTATTATATTACAAGTGGTATCAGAGAACTTTCATCGGCAAAAAGTGTGGGTTAAATTTTTTTCAGGGTAGAGACATATTCGAACGTCTTTAAGCCACAGAGATCTGTCATTACGCACATAAACCCACGATTGAGGGATTCTTACATGCAGGAAATACAAGTGGTACTTAAGCGCACATATGTTGGCCACCCTTGTAACCCCTGTTGGTACCCCTTCGAGTGGTAGAGCATCAGACAACACCTATGTATAGATCGTCCTAGATTACCTGAAGCCCTCTTTAGATAAACCGATCGGTCGCCTGACTGCTATAGTGTCACTGAGAGCAACACTCAGGAAGATACTCTCTAGTACCTGGTTAGTCGGGTAGTACGACTAAGGGTACGGTCTATCCTCCTTAGTTAATGCCCTGAGATATTGGGTCGAGTACTATTGTTGGACCCCGCACATATATCAGAGAGTTATAGCATAGGATAAACCCTTGTCTGTAGAACCCTTGAATACCTAACCCTTGGGGGACAGAAACATAAACAAATTAAAATAGAGAAGATCTATTGCTGCGCAATTGTGTTCAGGTTGCCAAGTAAATACACATTTCTTTCTAGTTAAGCATTTGGGCATTTCCTCTCTGCAGTATTCTTCAGACCGGAGTATAACTCTGTAAAAAAAACAAAAAAAAAGTCTGGAAATTTTTTCACCATTATTTGAGACCTATTCCATTGGATTCATCTCTTCGCCCTTACCACATTCATCCATATCATTTTTTCGGCCAAAATGTTTTACCCTGCTCGCCCCTTTTCAGTTTTCTCATCCTTGTGGCCCATACTCGTAGCCAAGACTTGGAAGCTCACTTCAACACCTTGTAATCTAGTCTCATTGAGACCCAACAAGAAGTGAAACAACTTATTGCCAATGTTGTTGCCATCAATACAACCATGCAGTCCTCAATGGGGGAAATAAAACAAGACCTCACCACCCATCTAGAATCAGTCTTTTCGGCACTCTGTACCAAACTGCATATCCCTACAAATAACCCTTCCTCTTCCTCACCTCCACATACTGAAGGTGACCATTCCTCTCACTCCCATACCTTGCAGAACCATCACTTTTAACGTGACCTACGCCTTCCGTGAGAGGATGTGACCAAATTTGATGGCTCGGACCCCACTAGTTGGGTAACCCAAATGGAACATTACTTCTCTTTATATGGAATTACAGATGACTTGGCCAAACTCTGGTATAGTGTTGTCCATCTAGATCAAGAACATTGGCAATGGTGGCAATGGAGAAAAACTTCTCATCAAGGGTATATTGCTTAGACACACTTTGTGGCAGAGCTTTATGAACGCTTTGACACCGGAAACAACCATTTGGGCTATTTGACAAAGCTAAAAAAATTAGGAATAGTGGAAGACTTTATAGCTGCCTTTGAGCACCTAGCTTTTAGAACAGAGGGCATATCTAAGGCCTTTTTCCGAGAGTGTTTTATCAGCGGCCTCAAGGATGAAATTTGGGCCCATGTCCTCATGGCTTGGCCTGAGAGTTGGTTGGAGGCTACCAAAAGAGATAAAGAAGCACACCATGTTGTATCTTCTCAAAACCGTAAACCCTCCTTTATCCCTCGTCCTAAACCAGTAAATCCCACTACTCCCTCTGCTCCACTAAAGATCCAAAAATTAAGCAGGGCTGAAATGGTTGAAGGCCAACTCAAAGGCCTTTTTTATAACTTTGATGACAAATATTTCCCAGGCCACAAGTGTAAATAACAAAAGATTTTTATGGCCATCTCCGAGGAGATTTCGGAAGAAGATGAAGAAACCCCCTCTGGGTCTGAGTCACTTGAATCCACTGAAATAACCCCTCCCTCGGACCCTCCCAAAGTAGAACCGGTCATTTCCCTCAATGCTCTCACTGGCTTCTCCACTCCCCAAACCCTCAAGCTAATCGGTTACATCAAGCATCAGAAGGTCATCGTTCTGGTTGATAGTGGTAGCACCCATAATTTTATTCATCGCCGCATTGCCTAAGAAACTCATTGCTACATCCATGCCATCAATAATTTCCAAATCATGATTTCCAATGGTGGTTCCATGAAATGTGGAGGGCGTTGTGAAAATGTTTTTCTCCAAATTGGTGACTACCACCTGAAATCCCATATGTTTTCTCTCGACATGGGAGGTTGTGACATTGTGTTGAGTGCAAATTGGCTAAGGACTTTGGGTCCCATTCTCATGGATTTTAAAGACTTAAACATGAAATTTGACCTTGAGGGCCACCAATATAAGTTCCAAGGAATCATTGTCAGTTCACCTAAGATCATTAGTTCCCATCGCATGGAAAAGTTGCTCAAAAAGGGTCATTCTAGTTTTATTGCCCAACTCCATGCAATACAAGCAACAGATACACCCTCGGTACTGCAAGACCTCCAAGCCATCCTTTCTAAACATCAATTGGTCTTTTCCACTCCCCAAGACCTCCCTCATTCCCATGGTGTTCATGATCATTCCATTCCCCCTGTACCTGGAAGCCTTCCTCCCAATATCCGTTTGTATTGTCACCCTTTTTCCCAAAAAAATGAAATTGAGAAAATGGTCTAGGAACTCCTTAATGAAAGCATTATTTGCCCTAGTACGAGTGCCTACTCGTCTCCTATGGTCATGGCCTGAAGAAATAAGGTTCTTGGTGAATGTGTCCTGAATTTTGTGCCCTCAACAAACTTACCATCAAAGACGAATTCCCCATTCATGTCATTGATGACCTCCTGGAAGAATTGAGTGGTGCTCAATTCTTAACTAAACTGGATCTCCATTCGGGCTACCACCAGATACATATGAAAGAGGGAGATGTTCCCAAGACTGATTTTAGAACTCATGAGGGCCACTATGATTTTTTGTTCATGCCCTTTGGCTTTTGTAATGCCCCCTCCACCTTCCAAAGCCTCATGAATCATGTCTTTCGTCCTTTTCTCTGCCATTTTGTCTTAGTTTTCATTGATGATATCTTCATATATAGAAAAACCTAGGAAAACCATCTTTCTCATGTGGATCGAGTTCTCCATCTACTCTCTTAGCACCAAATTTTCTTGAAACAGTCTAAATGTGATTTTGGCGCCTCAGAAGTAGAATACTTGGGTCATCTGGTTGGAAAACATGGCGTCAGGGTGGATCCTAAAAAGATTGAAGCTATGCAAGACTGGCCTCACCCAAAGACTCTTAAGATATTGCATGGATTTCTAGGTTTAACAGGGTATTATCGCAAGTTTGTTAAGAGTTATGGGAAGATTGCAGCACCTCTCACTACTCTCCTCAAAAATAACTCTTTCAATTGAACTATAGTCGTTGCTCAAGATTTTCAAAACTTGAAGATGGCCATGTGCACCACTCCATTCCTTGCCCTTCCCGATTTCACAAAGACCTTTGTGTTGGAATGTGATGCCTCAGGGAAAGAAATTGGTGTTTTCCTTATGCAAGAGGGTTGACCTTTGGCCTTTACCAGCAAACAACTATCTGAAAGAAATCTGGGCAAATCCATCTATGAAAAGGAAATGTTGGCTATTCTACATGTCGTGGATCTGTGGCATCCTTATCTATTGGGACAACGTTTCCAAATTAAGAAAGACCATCAAATCCTCAAGTATTTTCTGGAACAACGCATTTCCTCCCCAGAACAACAAAAATGGGTGGCTAAACTCTTTGGATATGATTATGAGATCATTTATAAGAAAGGAAAAGACAATGTGGTTGCGGATGCACTTTCCCGAAAATATAAAGATGAAGGATCCCTTTTTTCTCTTTCATTCATTATACCAAATTGGCTCCAAGACGTTCGCCAGGAATGGCTACAAGATCCCAAAAGTTCGCAGTTGATCCACCAATTACAATCCAAGGCTCCAGATTCCCTAGGGTACTATTGTCTCCATGAGGAACTTTGATACAAAGTCCATTTGTATTTAAGTAAACAATCAAAGCTTAAATCCATGGTACTTTCTGAGCTTCATGCTACACCCACAGCAGGGCACTCCGGGTTCACCAAAACCTATGACAGGGTCAAACATTCCTTTTTTGGGGATGGTATGAAGCAGGAAATTCGTAATTTTGTAGTTGAATGTGATGTGTGTCAACGCAACAAGGGAGAAACAGTCAAATCATCAGGCACACTACAACCGATCCCAATTCCACCTGCTATTTGGAAGGATATCTCTATGGATTTTATTATCTGCTTACCCAAATTGGGAAATAAATCTGTCATCATGGTGGTTGTGGATCGCCTTTCTAGGTATATTCATTTCTACGCCCTTCAACACCCATTTATAGCATCCACGGTGGCTCAAATCTTCATGGATCAGATCTTCAAGATGCATGGCATGTTGCACTCTATTGTTTCTGATCATGACCCAACTTTCACAAGCAATTTTTAGCAAGAATTGTTCAAGATACAAGGCACTGAATTGCATCTCAGCACAAATTATCATCCCTAGACTGATGGCCAAACGGAAGTTGTCAACAAGTGTTTGGAAACATATTTGAGGTGATTTGCCTCGAAAAATCAAAATCAGTGGGCTCAATGGTTACCCATAGTTGAATGGTGGTACAACACTTCATACCATACAACTACATGCATGACTCCATTTGAAGCAGTATATGGATAGAAGCCACCTTCAGTTCTCTCATACTTACCGGGTGTCTCGAAGGTCCAGGCGGTTGACCTAATACTTATAGCTCGAGAGGCTATTCTTTGTACCCTCAAAGAGAATTTGTTCATGGCACAAAATCGCATGAAGCAACAAGCAGATCAAGGTCACTTTGAACGTCAATTTGCAAAAGAGAATCAGGTGTTTCTTCGACTGCAACCTTACAAGAAAACTTCCCTCAAGGCCAAGCATTGTCAGAAGCTAGTGCCCAAATTTTATGGTCCTTATACCGTACTCAAGCATGTGGGACAAGTCGCCTATCAGTTAGTTTTTCCCATCAATTCGAAGCTACATCCTTTTTTTCATGTTTCATGCTTAAAGAAGGTGATTGGAGTTAAGTGTCAAATTCAAACCAACCTTCCAGAGTTATCTAAAGAAGGATCCATTTGGCTATAGCCAGAATCAGTTTTGGACCAGCATGAGTGTCACCTACGTCAAATAACCATCAAGGAAATGCTAGTACAATGGAAAGATACAACTCCAGCAGACGCCACTTGGGAACCAACTACCATTCTACAGTAATTTCCTCATCTCAAGCCTTGAGGACAAGGCTATTTTTAAGGGGGTGGACATGTTAGGGTCCTAACCTGCACATAGGTAGAACAATATATCCGGATGTAATAAAGGTCAATATTAATAATTCCTTTCAATAAAATAGAATAAGGCGGATGTAAGAAGACCTAATAGAAGCTTCTTCTTCTAGAAGGATATTCCTCTAGATGCTTCTTTTCATTATAAATAAGAGTCAAGGGTATGAGAACCCTATCTTGGATATTATTGTAATAGATCTCTGCTCAACTAGAGGTTTCCCCCTCGAAGAGGCTCGTGAACATTACTTTCAGATTCAAAGTGTTATTTCTGTTGTTATTCTTATATCATTTCAGCATTATTGTGGTGAATGTTCTGGTTATATTGTTGTTATTCTGTCATTACTAGCATTTTATTTCAGTTGTGCATACATTTTATATCTGGTATATTACATTATCATTAATGGATTTAAGTTTCTTGATTCCAATATTGGATATCATAGAATCTATGTTTATCATATATGCAGTCTTTCTGTGAAAATCAAACTTATCCAAAGGATGAACATTATTTAGATCTATAGAGATGTTTGTCACTTTTTTCTAATCCTTTTGATCCATGAACTATATATTCATCCTCTCTTTCTCATATTCTACAACTGAGATCATTAGGGTTCGATATGTATCATGGTCATAGATTTTAGGAATCATACTTTTCTTGATGCTTGCACCTACCTTTATTACTTCCATGAGTTGTTGAACTTGGTTTGATTTCCTTGATTATTCATTCGTTCTGGACTCTGAATCACTTTGAGCTACCACACCTTTGAGATTTTTTGTAGACAACACTTCTACAATCATAACATGGCCTTTTTTATTTTTCATTATTTATTTAGACAACTATGTTTCCTCTTCTGCAATTTCTTCTAACTTATGCTTCTTGGATGATCCCTCTTCACTTTTTTCTGAACCTTTCAAAGAAGACTCTGAATGTTTCCTTTTGTATGTCTTTTCAAACTGTTTTGGAGTTTGTGTGATTGGAGACTTTGTTCAATACTCATGTACTTTTCCATGGATCTATAGAATGTTCAAAACATCTTTCCAACTATCTTGGTTTCCCAATATCTCCCATTTCTCTTTATGTTTATGTTGATAAGGACTTTTCCCATGTGAAATTATTTTTGATGAAATTATTCCATGAGGGTCATACTTCCATGGTTCTCCTTGTAATCCAACTTATGAAGGGTTTTTTTTTGTGACCTGCAGTGCTAACCTGGTATTCACAATGAAAGAACCTACTTCCTTCTTTAATTTCAAATCCACCTTATACATGTTAGGAACAAAATGAATTTCATCAGAGTTTAATCTCTTCCTAATATATTCAAGAGAAAAAATCTTGGGATTCATAAAAACTGATAAGCGAAATGGATCGAGTTGACAAGTATAAATCCTTATTTCAATATAATGTTTAAAGACATACCAGTCTCCCATTCTTATGTCTAGTCTTAATTGTAACAATTTATTGCACTCGGTAAATATTCTAGGAGGATATTGATTATATATGATTTGGTAAGATTTGGACATAAATTGATCGACATATTGTGAAAACTCAACATTGAAAGGATTTTTACTAATCACAGAAGTCTGGTGAGAGACTGACGAAGGGTTACCAAGGTCATATTCAAATTCTAACCCTAGATGCATGAGATGAAAATCTTGTGTAAACAAAAAGAGATGAACTAGATAACACTGGTATCTAAAGCTTTTGAGAGTCTCAAACTCGAAAAGTTGATAATGAATTTGATCTTCTATGAACTAGACGTAATTGAAATTAGTAATGGGTTTGACTTTGATAGGAACTATTGATACCATTATCCATAATATAAATTCATCAAGTTTCAAATCACTTTCCCTAATATCATAGAAATCATTGAAATTATTTTTCGATAAGTCTCAGAAAAGAGGTTCGTTTGAATGACAACATTATCTCCAGGCACATCAAGGTTTGTACAGAGGTAAGACTGTAGTAAATAAACACTATCTTTTTATTCCAGTTCTATAAAAGGTTTGGATGCCACTGGTTCATTTAATGGTTCGTTATCAGAGCTAATTGACTATCTCATCATTGTTGATGATTGCAGCTATGTGAGACATTCTCCAAGACACAAACTTGAGAGAGAGCCCCTGAGAGGGGTGTCTAGTTCCTATCTGAGACACAGCTGGAATTTAGAGATGGCCTCCTCCTTACAGACAGTTGAGAAGAACTCTAGATAATTCTCATGTGTAATGCAATGATAAAGGAGATCTATAGAGTTGGACTTGCATGTGGTTGAGCACAAGGTGAATGTGTGAAATCCGAAAGTGTTGGGTGCATCGTCATGAGACAAAAATGAAGATGATGTATTAGCCTACTCTAAGAAGAGATATGATGATAAAATACAAATGACTCTCCTGTGTAATGCAGTGGGAAAGAAGATCTATTGAGTGGACGTGCATGTGGACGAGAACAGGTGAATGTTATCCTAGTGGCTGAGCACTAGTGAAGAAGTGGTTCTTCTGTGTAATGCAATGAGCCAGAGATATGGAAATACCTATGGATGTTCCCCTAGTGTATGAGCACTATTGGGTGTATAATATCCCTTCCTATAGTTTTTAAGAGTCAGACCTGCATGTAACCCTAATTGTAATGTAAAGGGTACAGGTCGGCCCCACCTTATTATGATAGATAATTAATGTAAAAGAAAATTAATCTAGTTATTATTAATTATATTGTGATTTAGTGAGGTCAACCCTATTGGGCCAATAGACACTTCTGTTGACAGGTTCAGTCTAGTATAAGTAAAGGTAAATTCCCCATTGAGGATTCGTATCTTTTGTGTGAGTTTGGAAATTTCAGCAAGTACACCTTCTTGGGAAAAGTGTGCACCTCTCTTGGGCGCTAGTCTTCTAGGGTTTGCAAGCACCCTCTTTTGTGATAGTTTTTCTTGGTGGTGAAGTTATTTCTCTTGAAGAATATAGCAAAGGATTTGTTTGGGTTTTCTTCCCTTGTTGAGAAGGGTTTCCCAGGATACTTCTTGTTTTCTTGTGCATGGTGTTTCTTCTTATGATCTTGGTTGCTGCAACATTATTGGTGATGGTTAAGATAAATGCTAAAAATGGAATGAACTTCATGCTTAACCTTTCTTATTGAAAATTCAACATGGTTTCAGAGCATAGGTCTTGAAGAACACCCGCAGAAGTATTCAAAAATCTAAACCATCCTCCTTCTGCAGTTCCATACGGCCTCTAGCGTTTCTGCAGAAATTTGTATGGCCCTCATTTGATAATCGCTTTTATCCCTTTATAAGTGGGCATTAAAGATAAAACTTGGACCAAGATGTACATACCTCCTCAACACATCTCTATATACCTTCAAAATAAAATTCCGAAAATTCTGAGTTTTTGGCCCTAGGGTTTCTAGGGTGTCGAGATTTTCTGCAAAATCTTGATCTTAGGATCTCTGTAACTTCTTAAAGAAACCTTTTCAATTCAACAAGAATTCGTGTGAAACTCTCAAAGTTGATTGTTGGTAGTCATAATCCCAACAAAATCCAAGATTACTAATCCAACCTAATCATTAGGTTTTCCAAATACAGTTGGCAAGAATTTGAAGAATCCGAACAAATGAAGAACAAAACCTTAGTAGAAGATAGGCTTGATGGAGTAAGCAACTTCAGCTCCTAGAAATCAAGGCTTCATGCCACCCTTGAATAATATTACCTTTTGGATGTGGAAACTAAAACTTTACCAATCACAACTATCGATGAAGAGAAGAAGATAAGAAAGGAAGAAGATGTCAAAGCAAGAAAATTAATCATCTACT
>JZKD02S0709831.1:42718-53865 GCA_000966675.3 Picea glauca | reverse complement strand
AAAGGAGGTTGCCCCCTCGAAGAGGCTTATTATCTGAAATTATCTATTTTTCAAGGCGTTGAGTACTTATTCTGAGGTTTTTCTATGCTATATTGATATTTGGTTCTTAACAAGTCATGCCCGAAATCATCACCTATCATGATTGATTGAAGAAATTCAAAGCCATATGATTTTGCAACTTCAACATTTAAATATGTCTTTACATGTGTGTCAACTCGACAGTAAGAAGTACGCAAAATCTCGGTTGCTAGATTTCATAACCAAGTATTAATCTATCCATAGTGAGGTATTCGCTTCTGAACCTCCTCTTTCTTTTGAAATTTGTCTGAAAAATGATTTGTATTCCCACAATGAAGAAAAAGATGGAGATCAAATCATTTTGTCTCCACATGGCCAACTCGATGACAATGTTGCCATTTTTCAAGAATTTTTGTATCGACAATGTTCCTGGAATCAGCAAGAAAACCAACACTCACAAATTAAACTGGTTTGGAGTATTTAGGAATATGAAATTTGATGTCTTTTTCATATCCTAAGTAATGTCGATTCTTGTTGTATTCTAATTCTTATGAAAGCATGATGATTCTTTTGGAAAGATCATTCTTTTAATGTTTTTTTTTTCTTTTAGACATTCATGAATGTTTTCATTTGTAACCTAAAATGAAAAATATTCAAGGTTACTTATATTTAAAATGATTTTGGTATCAATTCATTCTTTAACGTCTTGTGATTCATCATCAACTATTTGATGTTCCTGAATTGCATGTTCATGAATATTGATTTCATACAAAGAATTATTCTAAACAAACACTAGTTCACAATTATTGATTGGCCTTTGAATCTACTTTCCAATGCAATCAAAATCACTAAAAATGGATAAGTAATCAAAGAGAAACCTTAAGTTTACCGGCAGTCACTCCAAAAACAGTGACATTTCCCTTCAATGATGTCTTCTCCTTGGATTACGTGCATTTATGATGTTGCTTGTCTCTTCTTCATTGTATATTTTCTTCAATAGACCCATCACGGTCATATTCTCACCATTCTCATTGCAACATTATCACCATAGACACATTATCTCATTACATAAAATAGCACTAACATTCTCTTTACAGTAAGTTACACTTCTTACGGATCACTACCATAAAGTTATCAGACCCTAATACTCAAGGAGCTTTGATACCATGTTAATAAATAGAACACAAACAAGACACAAGAACTAGGTGGAAAAAACTTAAAACCATTCTCATTCTCATTACAATATTCATTCCAATAATACAAATTTATAGTACATGGATGAAACCACCACACCAACTAGATTTACTCTCACACTAACACCTCATCAAGATATAAGGCTAGAAGGAGGAAAAATAGGATCTAATACACATTTAGGATCAAAAACTTATATCCTATAATGTGAAATACATAAAGGTGATGTAGAACTTCATCATGTATAGGGAGTCATAGGCTTACATCACTATGCCCAACCAAAGAAGATACCTTCCTTTAAAGTGTGTACTAGATGAATAAAATGATCTCTTTTTGATAATATTAAATATTATCACACACTAATAGATTTGTCATGTGTTTATCTACTGTATCTATGAAAATATCTAGAAAAATACTAAACATATCAACTACCATATGGTTCATCATGTATTTTGTTATTGTTCTAAACAATTTAGACAAAGGCATTTCAACGTTAATGTTTAATAGGTTTGTAATCAAATAGACCTTATCCTTCACTTTTAATTTCAGCATTATTTGGGTTCAGTTCCCCCGAATGCTCAGGGTATGGCTACATCCACCTTTAGGTCATAATGGAATGTTTACATGATAAGGGTACATACTTGGTATGGCAATTTTGTAGGCAAAGTGCATGTACCCTTAAAATGTTAACTTTTCAAAATTGTTGACTAAGCATTATTATAGATATGTTAAAGACATGCCATGAATTGTAGATATTGGGTGAGGTATTAAATAGGCTTGGTGAAAAGTTATACTCAGTCTTTTATTGTGCTAGTTATACTTTTGTTGTTTGTTTTGGAATCTATGAAGACCGAAGACATTGAAAAGTGGTCCACGGTTTTGGGTATGAAAAGGTTGCGTCTTTATCCATGGAACTTAGTTTAACCCAAAAACATGTGTTCTATGAGGGTGAGGGTGGGGTGGAGGGAAATATGAGGAAAAATCATGTGTTCTATGAGGGTGGGGTCGGGGGAATATTAGGAGAAATCATAAAGGGGTGGGGGGAAATATTAGGAGAAATCATGTGTTCTATGAGGGTGAGGGGTAATATTAGGAGAAATCATAATATGATTTCTCCTAATATTTCCCCCCCACCCCCACCATGGAACTTAGTTTAACCCAAAAACATGTGTTCTTTTTTATGTTTCAATAGAGTTAGAATCCTGCCCATTGCACCTTTGTTTCAGAAATGTTCTTGAACATATTAAAAACACTTTTAGTAAAATTTTCTAAACAAATTTTGAGATGAGAGGATGTATAATATCTTATGCCCATATGTATCTAATATTGGATTCATTTTGAAAGATAGTGTCACTAGAATTCAATGACTTTTCTTAGAAGTGCAAGTTAAATTACAAAAGTAGTGCACCTTGATGTTGAATATGTTGGGCATCTGGACATTTTCTCATAGCATACAATAAGAGGGTCAAAGAAAATTTTGTCGAAAGAATTCAAAGAATATAGGTGGAAAGAAGAAACCCCGAATTGATCCTCGGATTTGATCTCTTAGTGAAAGCTCATAAAATGTAAAGGAAATAGAAGTAGAAAACAAAGCTCAAAAATTGGAACACTAGTCAAAACAAGAGGTGGAAGGGAAAATTCAAGAAAACATATAAAACATGATAAAGGAAAAAGAAGTCTTCATGGCCCCAAATTGAAAGGAGATGGGAAGAAATTAACTAATCTAGATGAAAAAAACAATTTGGAAGGAAATGATTTTAGAGTAATGAAGAAAGAATTGATCCAAAAAGAAGACATGTACATTGAAAACTCCACATCATCAAATAATTTTAAAAGATCTTAATTTTGAAAAATCTTACATGTGGAAGACAAATAGTGAATAAAAAGAAATCAAGAAAATTGGGTCAAATAAGACATGAATAAGTTAGAAATGGCCCTTGAATGTACAAGAGTTGTCCATTAGCAAAACTTCATAGAGATTGAGCTAAGTGATCAACCTCAAAAGTGATATATGGTTAAGATTTTGTGAAGTACTAGGTGATTTTGTGCAAGTACTAGGTAGATATTTCTCTCAAGTTATTAACCAAAAGAGGACCTCAAATATTAATGCTTAAAATGTGTCGACGAATTAGTGTATGTTCTCCACTAAATATTGTTATACCTCTCCACTAAATATTGTTATACCTCTTTATTGTTGGCTATTTATTGAAAATGATGAAATGTCTCCACCAATGTTAGAAGCTTGGATTGGCGAATGACTCAAGGAGGCTAGAGTGTAAGAGTTCACATCAAACTCAAAGAAAACTTGCGAGAAGAAATGGCTCAAAATGAAGGTTTTTGTTTTCCATTTTGAGATTATATTTGACATTGACAAGCTTTTGCATATACCATGCAGTTGGATTCCTGAACAATGAATAACCTGTGAGTTACTTTATGGGTTTGGTTCTAACCTACAAGTACTTACAAGTCTCACTTGTTGTTGGTAAGGTTGACTTGTCAATGGAGAGCTTGACTTAGGATTGTCTTAACTCAACTCCACAGTAAGTTCAACCAGAGTTCGACTTGAGAGTAGTCATATGACTTTGAAATTTTTTCAACTATAATCTCTACTCATGTGTTTATAATATATATCTATATCTATATATATCTATATCTATATATATATGAAATATTATCTAGTCAAATAACTATCATAAGACAATGTTTCATTGTCAACATTGTTGATTTATTGATGTATCCACAAAATGTAAACTATATGTGAGGAGTGTAATATAAATCTTTCTTCCATTTAAATGCGAAAGGACCTTCTTTAATAAACTATTCATAGCATTCACTATATGAAATCAATATCTTTGTTATATATAGAATAAGGGTCAATAGCATGGATGTTGTACAAGATCTATATACTAGCCTAGGCTTAATATGAACCTTGAGGTTGCATATCTGGACTTCCAATATTTGATATGTCAACCATTTTTGTGAACTTAAGATATGCATCTTTAAGGTTTTTCAACCTTGAGATGCATTTCAAATAAGACTTTAGATGGATTTGGGATAGTGTCTATATTTAATGCACCAAATGCATTCTTAACACACACAGACATTAAGAGATGATGGATCACACCTACCCCGACTCAAGCTATACTGCATATCAAGAGAATGCAAATTTGGAGGATACATATTTTAAGTTTACAAAAATGTTCTTTGCATCAAATATTGGAGTTCAAAGTCTAATAGGTATCAAATATTGGACTTCAAAGTCTAGTCTGATGTCCATATTTAATGTACCAAATGCATCATTTAAATTCAACATATGGTTACATAGGCAAAAACAAAGAAACACATGAATTGATGGATCAGCTCCACTCTCACCTAGGTTGTAGATTGTACCAAGAGAATGAAATGCTTCACTGGCCCAAAATGTTAAAAAAATTCCTTGCTAACTAAAATTGAACCTTTAACATAGTTGAAGAATAAAAATGAATAACAATACTAGTACATGAATCTGTGCTTTAAGATTAGGTCGCTTGGTATACCTCTCCAATATGGGCTACCAGAACTGTAAAAATATAACTGATACCAAATATACCAAATATTACCCTACTCAAAACAAAATTCATAATTAATGACATAAATATTACATAGCATAATTAGATTATATAATTTCATTAGTTTATATAGGAAAACACCAACAGAAAAAGATTAAATAGTGAGTTACTCATCGGTATAGTTAAAAAGATTAAATAGTGAATTACTCATCTGACTAGTTACTGATCTATCCACGTGGATGAAAATAAAAATGAGAATACATATCTTTGCATAAAAAGTGAGAAAACAGGTGGAAGAGAATAAAAAAGGAAATACATACCTTTGCAAAAGCATCTAACGATTCAACTCCTATGTTGGGCTGCTTCTTCCTGACTTTAAGCTTTTCTGGGCGTTCTTTCTCATTCATAACATTGTTCCTTTCTGCAGCAACGTTGACTTCAGATACGCCCTCAATATCAATTGTAAGTTTGGATGACCCTTTGATAGCATCTAAGGCAACTTTCACATGATCTTCTTTTGGGCACGGGGATTGCTCATTGTTGTCAGTCATGCACATATTTTCCGCCATTTCATCAGCAGACTTGGATTGTTCTGTCTCTTTATTCCAACTTTCTGGATGGGAAAGTTTAGAAGCAATAATATCTGATATTAATCGCTTCTTCTGTGGTTTCCTTTTACTCCTGGAATCACTGGCCTTTGCCTTCCCGGTTTGTTCTGAGAGAAGCACATTGTCTTTCTCCTGTAAGGCCTGGCTGGTGGACAGTTCATTGCACTCTTTTACTTCAGTTATCTTGTTTATATTCATATGTTCAGAACATGAACTGTAATTTCCATCCAAATATGGTACATCGTTTCTTGCATCTGAGGATTTATGAGAATCATCCTCGTTTGGAATGCTAAATTCCATTGTTTGAACTGGCAATGATTCTACTCCTTTGGAAATTGTTTTCTCATCTTTTCCTTCAACAACAACCAGTTGACCAGGTTCAGCATTTTCATCATAACTAATGTGGACAGGAACATCCTGGCTGGGGGACAGTTCAGTGCACTCTTTTACTTCAGTTATCTTGTTTATATTCATATGTTCAGAACATGAACTGTAATTTCCATCCAAATATGGTACATCATTTCTTGCTTCTGAGGATTTATGAGAATCATTCTCGTTTGGAATGCTAAATTCCATCGTTTGAACTGGCAATGATTCTACTCCTTTGGAAATTGTTTCCTCATATTTTCCTTCAACAACAACCAGTTGACCAGGTTCAGCATTTTCATCATAACTAATGTGGACAGGAACATTGCTGATATTTGTTATCTTGTTTGCATCTGTAGAATTTTCAGAGCCTAATATTGGAGAGGGTGCCTGTTCCACTTCTTTTCCTTTCATCTTCTCACTTATCTCTTTAAAGACGTTTTTTTTCCTGGAAAAATACTCCCAAGAATTAGGAACCTGGCAAGGAATCTGAGGTTCTTCTGATTTGTTTCGCTTTAACCCTAACTCATCCTTCGTTTTAGTTACTAGCATTAATGCCATTGTTTCCATTACTGTCTTCCCCATCTCTTCAGATTCTACATTCTTGTCACTGTTAATTATATTGGTGGTTTCCTCAGAGTTTCTACAATTTGATAAACAGAAGGGGATTCCACTTTTCTTCTCTTTCAAATCTGTGATTTCAGGTTTGTCATTTTCTGGCTCCATTAGAACAATACTTTCGGTTCTTACATGTTCCCTTATACAATCTGTGACTACCTCATCTTTCTTCTCTTTGTCAGTTTCATATGCAGAGCCGACAGCGTCACCTGGCTTTAAATCAACTGTAACACTCTCTACTGTTTCTGTGCCATCTAGCATATTTTCCTTCTGTTTCTCCTGAATATCAACATTCGAAGTAGGCAAGAACATGGGACATTGACAATCAGAGTTACCATCATACGCCTGCATGAAAGCATTTGAGTCCCTCATATACTCTCTCTCAGTTGGGCTCTCAGCAGAAGTGATCATGTCCCCTAAACACCTTTCACAATTCCACCATCTGTAGTCAGGAATTTCTAGAGGAGGCAGTGCCAGATTGTCTGCTTCCTTCAATCTAGTTTGTAGTAAGTGCGGAGGAAATAGCCAGGAAGTGTTTCTGTCCACCGTACGTATTGATGCAACATAACCTCTGCGTGAGGAATCTAAAAAGTAAGCATATTGAAATGCTGGAAAGTTAAAAGAACCCATTAAACTAACCTATTACTATCCTAACTAGGTATTATACAGGATAAAATGTAAGCAGATTGAATTGCTGAAATCTAACAAAGAACCATTAACTGACCTATTACTATCCTAACCAAAGTAGAAATCTGAAAAGGTGTTATACAGGATAAAAAGTAAGAAATTGAATAGCTGAAATTTTAAAAAGAACCACTAACTGAGTTATTACTTTGCTACCCGAAGTGGAAAAGGTATTATACAGGATAAAAAGTAAGCAGATTGAATGGATGAAATCTTTTAAGAAAACTCTTAACTGACCTATTAGTATCTTAACTAAAGTGCTATCCAGGCAAAGATGGGAAGCATCATATAAGCCAAAACAATGCTGAGTTAAATCCAGCAAATTAGAAGACATTATATATAGACGTCACAGTTCTAAGAATACCCCATATAGTTCAAATGTACATGACAACTCTCATACACCAGATGCAATAACTACATTCCTTTTAGCAGGAAAGGCTTTAAGAACCACATGGTCAGATGGTGAGTGTCGACATGTGTGAAACAATTTATGTCGATTCTAAGCCATTCTTAACTTCCTTATTTGCGCGCTTCCAATAAAATGAAAGAAATTCGCAATGAACATATATAAGCTTTAGATATGAACAGTTACAAGCATGGGTGTTATACACGTGTATGCATGTTAAAGGAATGGAAAGAGATTTAGTGATGTCCGCTGAATCGACGAAAAGTTCAAAACTATACATCGGTATAGTGTAGATTCGAGACCTCGGAAACATCTAGAAACTGAAAATTTGAAATTAGAAAAACAAATGATACTTCAAGAAAGAACCGACAAAATAAGGTGTTATGAACGAACAAAAAGTCTTAATTCACGTCTGGGTCTTTCTAAAATCTTTTGCGTAAAATGTCGGACGGGAATTTGTTGGATTGGGAGAAGGTGAGACAGTCCATCATCATTTACAAGTATTTTAGAAGCAGGCGATAAGACGAATAAGGAAGGATAAAAACGTTATTTACTTACCGAATACTGAAGCGCTCGCATGTTGGGCTATTGATATAAATCTTGTCGTCAACTGAATCCTTCCGCGTCTTATGTCGGTCTGCATCTACAACCTGCACGAAGTGTTTTCATGTTATTCGTGAGTGAAGATTAATCGGGAACGCGTGACAGCAATTAAATACCTAAATTGTGCAAGAGGTTTTAGGTTCGCGTCACCTTGGGTTCGACATCTTTCTGCTGCGAAGCGATGTCTACCTCCTCGAAATTCGCCATGACGCCGAACGATATGCGCTTCGAACCGCAGCCGATCACCTGCGAACTTTTACATTATGCAAACCCTAGATATATTAGAAATATTTCTGCTTCGCTAATTCCGTACGGGTGACAAAAATAAGTAACTTTGACGGAATGTTTTTATGTCAAATAACAGAATGTATGAACTGAGAGTCCGGACAATATACGCCAATTGACGCGAATTGTTCGAGTGGGCATCAAATGATTTATATTTTCATCATAAAAAACAAAACTTATGCGAAAAACTTGTGTGATGCGTCATGCTCCCTACTATAAAGTAGGCATTGAAAAAATTATAAAAATACCATTAACGCCAATATAGTTTTAGGGATCTATACAAGAAGAAGAAAGGTGTAAAACCCGTAAGTTGCAACCCTAATGGCATAACGCTCGCGACTAAGTCTCCCCAATCTCAACATGTAGTTGAGTTCTCATGCTGTTAGCAGTAGAATTCACAAAACCAATATAACAATATGCGGGAAAAAACCCTAATTGTAAAAAATAAACGGAAAGGCAAAGGCCGCATAATCTTAGAATGGGGGCAAATGTAAACCCTAGCTGTTTAAGAATCCAAGGCCGTCTGGGCACTGACCTCAAATCCGTCCTCGGTATGCGCGACTACGTGGCATAAAATAATCATCAAGCTTCAGAATAATTAGCATTTGGCTTCAGGATTCAGACTCGCAAAATTCCAAGCCTCGGCTGTATACGCGAGCTGTGATTCGCAATGTGCTGAGCAGTTGTGTATCTCCTGAGTTTCCTATAAACATTTAAACATACCCCAAAAAACATAGATTTATATATAGAGAGAGCAGAAATCTCAGTTCCAAATCACAGATAAATAAAGTCAACGGAAAAAATCGTTTCAGCCCTAGTTAGATCCACACTCACAGATGCCAACTTTGAACTGTGCGAATCGTTTCAGCCCACGGATTCCAACTTCGAAGCACAGAAGGGTGTCCGATCTAGCCCATAAAAACAAGTCAGATTCCAACCGCCACTGCATTTATAAATTCTTTGTCACGGTCCCTCCTGAGGTTCGCTGGCAAAAATGGAATAACGGATAAGATGATTACATATTATGAGGAATCGATTGCATAGGGCGGAAGGGACAAAGCTCTGATAGACAAAAGAGCGAAATAGATTTAGTTGAGTGGAAACCGGCAAACCCTAATAGGTAGGGTTTGATTAAGATTTAGGGTTTGTACTCTCTTCTCCTTTCTACTTCTCATAGAAGGAAAGTAATACAATAAACGCAAAATGATGCAGTCCAACTAATTCCTCTGCCGAAGCGACAGAATATTGTTTAATATCCAATAGAATGGATACACGTCATTACAAGAATAATAATAATGTTGCTTTTTCCTTTTCTTTTCGTCGGGTTGAGATTCTAGACCCTACCCCACCAGCGGTGTTTGTATGAAAAGTAAATTGATTTTGGGTTGTTTTTTTATAGACACGTGTGTGGCCATACACTCGTTGGCAAGTATTATTGTAATCTCATAAATTAATATTAGTATTAATGGCTTTCACTCGACCTAGAAATATCTCGATTTTCGTGAGTCACACACTTAATATTTCGGTGAATCTTTCACTTTAATTCGAAAGTTAATGACTTTTCTCCACTCCGGTTTGTCTAGTCCATTCAACTGCCTTATTTGTGCTTATGTTTTCACATATTCCTATGAAATAGAAATAACTACATGTCAATACGCACATTAAAATATAAATTAAATAATAATTTTTTTATATATTTACAAATAAAATATTTATACATTAATAATTTATAAAAGTTTTGAATTTTTTTTTTATTAATATTTGATTGAATTATAATATATATATATGGAAAAAACAGAATTTATATATAAAATGACGTTATATAATAATAATTTTATAAAAGTTAAAAAATATATATATTATTATTAATATTTGGTTGAATTATAATATATGGAAAAAAGAATTTATACATAAAATGATGTTAAGAATGAATAAAAATACTATTAAAAAAAGTTAAATCAAAATTTAAGAAAAAAATGTGGTGTGATAAACAGTTAGATGAAAAAAGGAAATTAAAGTACTATAAAGATGTAATCAACCCTAATCTAGAAGATCAAAATTATCTATCTCTTTTGCCAATGTAAACAAAAAAAAAACATTGCTAAGATAAGAACAAATTCTCACGAGCTCCATAGTGAAACTGGGCATTGGTCAATTCCTAAAACACCATGGGATGAAATAGTGTGTCACCTTTGTGACACTAAGAAGGTTGAAGATGAAAAACATTTTTTCTTAGATTGTCCAACCTATACCTATATTAGATCTCATTTTCAAAATATTTACTACACTACCAACCTTCCTAACCTCTTAACTCAACAAAAGTATGGTGATCTTGGAAAGCTTCTCTTAATTCTTTTCTAGCACATAAACAAAATTCTAACTAATCACAAGTAATCACTTACCCTCTTAAGGTCCGAAAGACCAATTCAGTCTTAGTGGACGTTAATCATCATCATCATCAATATAAATGATTTTTTTATTTATTTATAAAAATTAATTTTAATGATAGTTTGATTGGATATGATAAAATATAAATGAGTTAGTTTGAATTACTTCTAGTATGTTTTCTTAACAATTGTAATATTAATAATTAAAAAAATGATTTTTTGGGAAAAAAAAATGATATATAAAATATTGTTAAAAAGTAGTAATTTTTTTCTTTAAGAAGATTGAGTAATTTTTCTAATAAAAAAATGATTTTTTGGGGGAAAAAAAATGATATATAAAATATTGTTAAAAAGTAGTAATTTTTTTCTTTAAGAAGATTGAGTAATTTTTCTTTTATGAAGATGGAAATGAAACAAGAAGTTGGATTTGTAA